>PVJN01028791.1:0-26925 GCA_004026805.1 Lasiurus borealis
GCAGGGCATGCTGAGCGTGCCGGGGCCTTTGCGGAAAGCGGGCCGTGTCTCGGGGTCTCGCACTGCATGGAGCAGCTGCCGCCTCGCCGGGGGAGTCTCCGCACTGCCTCTATGTTTAAGTCTCCGAGAAAAAGCCACTCGCGGAACCGATCAAACCGGTGGAAGTCTATTTCTGCCACTGCTGATCGCTGTGAGTGGGTGCGGAGGGAATCAGCACGCTCCTCCCGCCCCCCAGAGCCCCCGGCCACCTGGAGACAGACACGCACTGACAACAGCGCACACGTCAGAGACTCCAGACGTCGATCCATGCGGTCTTTCTGGAAACGACAGATGCCCTCAAACCAAGAGAGCCTGAGAGTGAACTCTGCACCCAGTGGAGGAGGTGACATTGATGTCACCGACGGGAGACGATACGTTGACCAGTTCACTTGGTAGAGAAGGTGGGGCGAGCTTTCCAAGGAGAGGGGGTGAGTGGGGACAGGGTGGGGGGCGGGCATGGCCTCTTCCCAGAAGCCCCAGCACGCTGGGGAGAGTGGGCCGCACCTAGGGTGTGTTTGCTGGTTCTGGGGCCGGCGGGTGAGAAACCGTGATCATTACGTGTCTGTCTGCAGAGCGGAAGCTGATGGAGATGTAGAACGATCGGATGGCCATGGCCGAGCTATGTCGGAGGCTGCAAAACAGAAGGGGCGGAGGGAACCGGTGTTGAGGCTGAAAGGCTGTGGTCTGGGTGGCCTGTCACTGCCAGAGCGACACCAGGAACCCCGGTACCAAACAGACTTCCTGAGGTGGGAGTCTCAGTCTGCCACCTGCCCCCTCCTGCCCACTCTGTATTCCCTCTCACGAGCACAGAGGGTGCAGGGTCCCCCACACGCCCGCGATGCCGTAGCTCCGTCTGCCCTGGAAGAGCGCCATGCAGATCTGTCCCGCACCAAGTCCCTCTGTCCTGCCACAGGGAGAAGCCATCCCCGCATGGGGCCCACGACGCCTGAACCGGATGACGCGCGTGTTTCCGCCCCGCTCCCTGGACGCGGTATCTGCGGGGCCGGCCGCTGTGGGCACCGAGAGCCGGCGTTTCAGGCCCCGGACCGGGGCAGACCTGCCCGCCTCACCTCTGCTCCCTTCCGTCCTGTGTCCAGCGATGCTGGTGACCTTGGCCGAGGCGTTTACACCACAGCTATGGGCAGACTCTGCACATCAGGGTCTTCTTCCCTCTGAAAGCCCACAGCAACACCTCTGTGCCTCCCAGTTCCCAGCGGGTCTGGGGGCACGTTGGTTCCAGAACTCGGTGCTGGTCCAGTTCCGTGGGACGATGCGCTTTTCGTCCCTCGCTGCCACTCACTCTGTGCCGTCAACTGCAGACAGTGCCCGTGGCTCTGTCTCCTCCCCCCTGTCATCAGGACCAGGTCATTCCCCCCAGGGCCTCCGGCTGCTAGAAATAGCCACCATGTGGCCGCGGGGAAGGGCTGCCAGGAGGAATGGAACGTGTGCCCCTCGGCCTCGTCACCAGGGAGGGCAGGACGGAGGGACAGGCCAAGCCGCCGTGCCCCTGCTGGGGAGCCCTGGAATCCCCTCCTATCACCTGTGTCCCCCAAACCTGCCCTCCCACTGCTCACAGGGGACACTTTGCCCACCTCCCCACGTCCCTCACCCGGGGCTCGGTGAAAAGTGAGGAAAAGGACAGAGAATGTGGGAATAACATTTTTTTAAAAAAATCTATGTGTTTATTCATTTCAGAGAGAGTGATAGGGAGAGGGAGAGAGAGAAATGGAAGCATCAATGATGAGAGAGAATCACTGATTGGCTGCCTCCTGCCCTCCCCCTGGGGATGGATTCTGTAACATGGGCGTGCACCCTGACCGAGAATTGAACTGTGACCCCTGGGTTCATAGGTCGATGCTTAACCACCGAGCCACGAGCCAGCCAGGCTGGGAATAACATCTCCTCTAATAAAAGAGTAACATGCAAATTGACCATCACTCCAACACACAAGATGGCTTCCTCCATATGGACACAAGATGGCTGCCACAGATGGCCTGCAGGGGAGGACAGTTGTTGGCAATCAGGCCAGCAGGGAAGGGCAGTTGGGGAGAACCCAGGCCTGCAGGGGAGAGCAGTTCTGGAGGACCAGGCCTGCAGGGGAGGGCAGTTAGGGGTGACCAGGCCTGCAGGGGAGGGTAGTTAGGCACAACCAGGTTGGCAGGGGAGCAGTTAGGCATCAATCAGGCTGGCAGGAGAGTGGTTAGGGGTGACCAGGCTGGCAGGCAGAAGCAGTTAGGGGCAATCAGGAAGGCAGGCAGGCGAGCAGTTGGGAGCCAGCAATCCTGGATTGTGAGAGGGATGTCCCAGATGGGAGAGGGTGCAGGCGTGGCTAAGGGACACACCCCTCCCTCCCCATGCGTGAATTTCACGCACTGGGCCTCTAGTCTTCACCTAACACTGCTTCCCGAATGAGATCCAAAATCGGCGGCATCCCATTTTCAGAGCCATCTGCGTGGGAGGACGGGAGATAAGAGAGCAGTCTGCTTGTGCGTGCTCCGCACAGTCTGTTTACAGGGTTCGTGTTGGCGTGTCAGTCAAAGAACGGCGCGGTTTGCCGGCTTTACCGGCGAGAGGGTTCCTGGGCATCGCGTGTAGTGTGCCCTGGGGCCGGGAGGGAATCCCCGGTGCCAGCCTCGTGCAGATGCCTCTCTCATTAGCCACGGCCCCGCCACCTGCCCGCCCCTGCCCTCCGCGCAGCCACCGCCCCCTGCGGCTGGAGCAGGAGGGGAATGCTGCCCGGTGGAGTCACGGTCTATTTCGTGCCTTCGACCTTCTTCCCGGCCCCCTCACCGCTCCTCCTCCCCACCGTCTGGTTAACCGGCCTGCTTTCTCTTCGCACCGAGGACCTTACTCCCTCTCTCCATGGCTCAGCAGCGTGTAAGGATTTTAAGACACTTTTTTTTTGTGGTTTTGTTTCGGTTCCTGGTGGGGAGCTGTGTGTATGTGGAGGGGGGCTGGGAGAAGGAGTTTAAGAAAAATAAGCCAGGCCGACACCGGTGTGGCTCAGTGGATAGAGCGTCGGCCTGTGGACTGAAAGGTCCCAGGTTCGATTCCGGTAAAGGGCATGGACCTTGCTTGCGGGCACATCTCCAGTGTGGGGCGTGCAGGAGGAGGCTGATCGAGGTCTCTCTCTCATCGATGTTTCTGACTCTCTGTCTCTCTCCTTTCCTCTCTGTAAGAAATCAATAAAATATATTAAAAAAAAGAAAAAAAGAAATAAGCCAAGGTCAGGAAGTAGACTCTATCCATAGGAGACCTCACCCTTCCCGTTTGGTGGGGGGAGGGAGGATATTTTTGAGGCGTCGATTCGTCCTGCATCTCCGAGGAAGCAATTTATTTCCCTTTATTTGTAAACCTAACCTCCTCCCCCTCCGCCAGCTCTTCTGCTGCCCTGTTTTGACAGGAAGTTGGCGTTCCCGGGCTGTCAGCCGCGCAGGGACACGCTTTCAAGTCCTCGTCATTTTTCAGCGTCGGCCTGATGATTTGGTAATTATTGCATAACCACAGGCCTGGGTTTCCGATTCCCCCGCGGGCTCTCTCAGCTCAGCAGGAGCGGGCGCACGTGACCCAGGCTGGGGAGGCAGCCGGCAGCCCGGGTCCCTCCCACATGTGGCGGCGACATTCCTGAGCCGTGATGGCGCTTTTATAACCGCATGACTGTCCTGGCTGGGGTTTGGGGAGCCATCGTTAACCTTGACTGGTCATGTCCTTCAGGGCCAGCCCTGGTGGACAGAGCCCCCTGCTGGAGGGTCTGGGGACAGAGTCCCAGGGGAGCTGGGAGACCAGGAGGCTGGGAAGGGATCTGCAGGCTGCGCGGACGGACAGCAGGACGCAGTCTCCTTGCCAAGGATTTTTCCGGGAGCATCTGATTTCCGTCTGAAAGACCGGGCGATAAAGACAGAGCCGTGGCTTGACTTAAACCTCTACAGCAGTGGTTCTCACCCTTCCTAAGGCCGCACGTGACCCTTTAATACAGTTCTTTATGTGGTGGTGATCCCCAACCATAAAACTATTGTTGTTGCTGCTTCATCACTGTAATTTGCTACTGTTATGAATCTTAATGTAAATATCTGTGTTTTCCGATGGTCTTAGGAGACCCTGCTAGCTGCTCTCGACCCACAGGTGGAGAACCGCTGCTCTACAGCTTCTCAGCTTCGTCATTCCTGAGAAATTATCCTTCGGGCTGCTGGTACCCACGCAGGAAGGAAAGGCATCTCATCCTTACGTACCGTATTTTCCGGCACGTAAGACAACGGGGCGTATAAGACGACGCCCAGCTTTTCCAGTTAAAATGTAGAGTTTGGGATATACTTGCCCTGTAAGGTGACACACGGGGTATAAGACGACCCCTGACTTTTGAGGAGATCTTCCTGCATTAAAAAGTCTGTCTCATACGCCGGAACATATGGTAAATGTTGAAAATGGCGGACTCAGTACCACAAAGCACGGCCGTGTTAAAAGTTAAAAAACAAATGGCTGCGGAAGAGATTACAGGTGCAATTCACCTTGAAAGGTGACCCTCTGCAGCAGAACTTTCAGCGTCTTGAATGTGAGAAGGACATTTCCAGTAAAGCACACTTTTCCCGGAACTCGCCGGAGCAGGGTTACCCTGATTTTGGGGCGCGTTTGTGAATATTTTTGGAAGTATTCCCTAGCATATCCGTGAAGAAAATCCCTTAGTGTTTCTCATTTTTCTCTAGGAGTTCTTTTGACCACTATTTCTCGTCAGTGTTGCTCTAATTTTACCCTTAAACTGGAGGCTGTTTCTCATCAGCAATTAGCATTGTCGTGTTTGCTCCTGAGGGACACGGTGCTTTGCATCAAGGTGGTTAGCAATATTTCCTATTCATCTTGCACAGATGTCTGTTCAGTGTTCACAGTAGCCGGATTAAATATCTTATTTAGACTTTAAGTTCATTTAGATTTTGCAAAGACTATTTTTCCCCGGTGTGTATGGAATGCTTTGTTCTAAAATCATGCCGTTTTGAAAAGGAGACCAGAATTGTTTGCATTTTAGCTTTATAAGCAAAGGAGGTATGGATCCTGTATGGAAAAGAGTGAAATGGTTTCCTACCCATATGATGGGACCGAACCATTCTCATAAAATAAAAGTGTTTGGGAAGGGGTGGGAGGCATTTTATTTTATTTTATTATTTTAAAAAATGTATTTTATTGATTTTTTACAGAGAGGAAGGGAGAGAGAAAGTCAGAAACATCGATGAGAGAGAGACATCGATCAGCCGCCTCCTGCACGCACCACAGTGGAGATGTGCCCACAAGCAAGGGACATGCCCCCAACCGGAATGGAACCTGGGACCTTTCAGTCCGCAGGCCGACGCTCTATCCACTGAGCCACACCGGTCTCGGCCTGCCCCACTGACCCTGCAATATCCCGAATGAGCACCACGCCAGAGGCGTCTGAAGCAACCTCCAGCAGCTACCAGAAATTAAAAACTAAATTTAACCTTGTAATAGGAAGAGAATAAAATAAGACTTGCCCTAAATAACAGCCAAAGAAGTGCTTGCTGAAACGGTCATCCACAGGACACGTCCCCACACGGCACCGGGGGTGCTGTGTGCTGTGAAACGAAGGAGAGCGGCACAGCACCCTGATCATGCAGCACCGTGATCACGCGAGCCCGTCTCTTCGGAAAACAGCCCCACGCACCCCCCCGCCCCCCGGGCAGGAGCGGCGTGGCTGTCAGCGGGCACGAGGCCCTCCCGGCGGCCCTCTCCACGCAGTGAGATAACGGACGCCTTTTAACTTTTTAAAGCACCTCGGCTTATCTCTATTTCCACCAGCACGCGTGGCTGTGGCTGTGAAAAGGCGGTGGATGTTATTTTTAATTAAAAGGAGCCGAGTCCACTCGTTTGTTTTGCGTTTAAGCCGCTGGGACCTGGAACCCGTTCCTTGGGGTGTTCCTTTCAGCTCCTGCGGGGGCATAGGTGTCAGGGGACCTGGGAAGCTAGACACCCCAATTCCCCTCAATTTCCCCCTCCCCCACCACAGATCCTAAATGACCTTCCTAAACCCTGAGTCACACCAGAGCGCCTCCCTCCCCCGGCCCCTGGGCTCTGCTGCGCCTGGCCTGGACCCTGTGGCCTGCACCCTGTGGCCTGCACCCTGAGGCCTGGCCCCCGGGGACGGGCCTGCTCTCATTTCTCAGAGCCAAGTTCAGTCCAGCCTCAGGGGACGACACCCTGAGACCCCCATTGCTTGCAGGGCGGGAAACCTTCCCATCAGTCCTTCTCTGAGATTATTTCAGACACTGAGCACTTGTCGCCACGAAAAGCACCTGAGACGGGCGGGCACGCACTCCCAGCCACTCCGCCCTCCTGCTGCCCGCGCGCCTGGCGGTCCCGGGTCTTGGGCCCGGGCACAAGGGCCGGGACATGGCGCCGTCTGGCTTATGCCACCTCCAGGGGCACGGGACCAGACGGGGCGGATGGGGAGCGCTCACGCTCAGGGCCCGGCTGCAGGGAGGAGGTGGCGGGGACGGACAGGGCTCTCTGAGCCAGGCGGGCAGAGTGGAGCGCCCTGTTTTGGGGAGGGCCCCGGAGGAGCAGCAGCGATCTCCTTCCACCGGGGCCTCGGCACCTCCAGGGGAGTCTCGGGGCGGAGCGGGCTCGCCCTGGCACGTGGCCAGCCGGTCGGTGGGCACCGCCGTCCCCGGGAACATGGCTCCCGTCCCCGTTCCTCGCTGCACCTCCACGAGGACGGCCCCTCGAGTTTGGAAAATAAAGCCGGGTCCGTGTCCTGGGCCTCGTGTGATGCCCTCCCTCCCCGGCTCTCTCTGAAGGCCTGTCCGTTCTATTTTCTGATGACCATGGCATTCATTCCACTGTGTGTGTGTGGGGGGAGAGGGGTGGGGGGGGCTCCCCGAACCTCGCCCTGGGCCCTGCCCTGCAGCTCGCATATTCCAGGAACCCCCCGCAGCTGGAGGGACAGGATGATGTTTACCTTCCACGTTCCAGGCTGGCCGAGCCTCCTGTGCAGAGAGAGAGAGGGAGAGAGAGAGAGAGGGAGGGAGAGAGTGAGACTGGCATGTTTGCATAGCTGTGGCTCCAGCCCTGGCCTGTCAATAGACACACCAGCCACCCCTGCCCCCAAGCCGAGGCCGTGGAGAGTGGGGGAGGCTGCCGCCCGGCCAGGGGGTCTCCGGGCTTCAGATATGCCTGTTTCCCAGAGACAGAGGGGCCTAGTCTCCGTTCCTCGCGGCCTGCTCCCCAGCGGCCTGGCCCTGGCTGTGCCGGGGAGGCTGTGGGAGTGAAGAAACCCACCCCCCACCCCCCGGTTAGTGCCCCGAGGTGCCCGCTCTCGGAGACCGTGCCTGGAGTGGCCGTGAGGAGCCCAAACCCGCCTTCCGCCCATGGAACGGGAAGCTCGAGGTATAGATCCCCCCCACCCACCCGCCCCCCTGCTCCTGGGGAAACGCTCACGGATCGACACACGTGCTTCCTGTCTGGACCGCGTCCCGTTCTGCTGTCACCGGAGAACATTCCAGCGACATGGTCCGGAGGCCGCTGCCTGGCGTGCTTGTCACCATGATGTCATCGGGCCCGAGGCCTTGTCTGTGTGTGTGTGTCCGTGAGGGCACGGGGTGTCTGCCGAGATCGGGGCCCCGTGGGAACCCCGTCAGGAGAGGGACCCCACCCGGCGGGCGCTCCGAGCTGCCAGAGGAGGGAAGGGGGCCGGGGCGCAGACCCGCAGGCCACACCCAGCCACGCACCGAGCCACTGGGTGAATCTCTCTCTCTCTCTCTCTCTCTCTCTCTCTCTTTCCCCGCACAGGAGAGAGCTCACACAAACACGGGAAACGGGGAGGGTGGGGAAAGCCAAACTCGCCAGAGCACCCCTCCCTGTCACTCTAGAGGCAAACACCCCAATGATGAAACACGCTCTCCAGTCCAGCAGTGTCCCCGGGGTGACACGCATTTAAAGAGACGTGACCTCAGGCATGGAGCTGTGATTCACTCTCAGGAATCTTCGTAGGCAATCCACAACACCCGCCCCTTTCAGGGGGGAAATGCTGGGTAAGAGGTTGACACAGTTTGCGAGGTGCTCCTAGTGAGACTTTTAGACACCGCGGGGTGAGGAGGAGAGGGTCTGCATGGGAGAGAGCCGGGTCCCGAAAAGCCAGCAGCCGGTATTTCCCCCCTGAGCTGCCTTCCGCTGGACCTGGGGACATGACCGTGCTATGCATCGCTGTTACCATCGATATCTCTGGTCGTCTGGGGAGAGGAGAAAAGAAGGTGTCCTTTGGGACACTGGGAAATAGGGGTAAAATTATCCTCCCTGCTGAGCGTATCTGTGTATCCCCCCAAACCCCAAATACTCAACTTTTCACAAAGCGGAACGATACGGACATCCTAGAAGCAGATCCCTGTACATTACAGAATCGGCAGAATTTCCCAGATAAAGTGCTAGTGACCCAGCGATGGGCCTAGCGGATCTCCCTGTTCCTGGCTTGTTTCGTGATCTAAAAAATATATATTAAGTTTACCGGAGAGATCAGGAACTTAGACCAAGGGAACCAAGCAATGCAATGCCCCTCCAGCTGGATTCTCACAGCGGCCACGGGGGGCGTGGAAAGGGGTGGGGAGCCGAGGCATGGCTGATGCGTCGCCAATGGCAACAGGCTTGCAGAGGGAGGACTGATGCTGAAATCACTAGGGAGCACAGGCAATGAGGCTCAGGGGTTTACGGAGGAGGCTAAATAGCAGGGGTTTGGTGCTCTTGTACTTCCAGAGTAGTGGTTCTCAACCTGTGGGTCCGCAACCCCTTTGGGGGTCGAATGACCTTTTCACAGGGGTCGCCTAAGACCCTCAGACAATGCAGATGTTTACATCACGATGCATCACAGCAGCAACATGTCATGGTTGGGGGTCACCACCCCATGAGAAGCTGTGTGCAAGGGGCGCGGCCTGAGGAAGGTGGAGAACCACTGCTCCAGAGGAGGCTTTGTGGGGTGGCATTTCCATGATTCTGACAGAGGTTCCTTAGTTCAAGAGGACCAGCAACCAGAGGGACTCTCCCTCTTCCTGGGACAGCAACCACCTCCCCACGTCCCGCGAGTGGCCCCTCCTGCTGGTCCTCTGGAAGTCTCCGCACCTAGAACTGAGCCGGGTGGATGGCCAAGAAGCCACAACGGTGACATTTTTAAAAAATATATATTTTATTGATTTTTTACAGAGAGGAAAGGAAAAGGATAGAGAGCTAGAAACATCGACGAGAGAGAGACATCGATCAGCCGCCTCCTGCACGACCCCTGCTGGGGATGTGCCCGCCACCAAGGTACGTGCCCTTGACCGGAATCGAACCTGGAACCTTTCAGTCCGCAGGCCGACGCTCTATCCCCTGAGCCACACCGGTTTCGGCAACAGTGACATTCTATTCCAGTACGGTCATTTGTTTTCAGGGGGCCTGTTTTTAATTATCGGCATGAATAATGTGATTATGTATTCATGCCAATACAATGCCGGTAATTAATTTACACGGCGGAGATTTTTCTTAATGATTCGATGCTGGTGTAGTAGTAGCAGCGGCTGTTGACACACATTTCGCTTTTAACACGGAATTGCCAGCACGGCCCGCGGGAAAGCGCTGCTCTCCGGGGAGAGAGACCCGTCCCTCTGGGTCCGGACGGAACACCCGCTCGCAGCGGGCAGAGCTTCCCGCGGACACAGGGGCAGGGACCAGCCTGGGGACTGGGGCTCCGGCAGGCCTGCGGGCGGATGTGCCCCTGCAGGACCGGCCTGCCAGCCCCTTTCCTGCTGGTTCTCATCGTCTTTCCTGAAAAGCCATCCAGAAAGGCCGTGAAGCGCTGGGTGAAACCCTCTTTTTGTCTTTGCTTGTTTAAATGTTACTTGAAAAACTTAACCAGGAAAGCGATGGGCCTTTGTTATTGAAGCTACAGAACCCAACGCGTGGGTGTGGTGTGAGAGATCGGCCCTCACCCCTCCGCCGTCAGTGAACCCACGGGGCTCAAATCCGCTCAGAGGGGGGACCCCGAAATGTGTTACCTGCCCCCTCCCCCGCTAAGCCCGGCGCAGGATTCTGTGGAAAACACCCGCTGCTGTTTACAGAGCCAGAGGGACTGGTGCCAACTCTGAGAGCCCAGACCCTCCCACCCAGATTCACTGCACACGTGTATCACTACGGACATTCTGAGTACGCACAGGCATTCTGAATATACTCCGAACATGAACACACTTATATATACCTGTACACATAGTATATATCGTCACATTCAAATAGGAATGTGTGTATATGTGTGTGTATATATATGTGTGTGTGTGTGTGTGTATACACACTATATATTTCTGGTTTGAAAATATTGGGATTTTACTTCCTCTCTCTCTCTATATATATATATTTTTAAATTCTCACCTGAGGATATTTTTGCATTGATTTTCAGAGAGAGTGGGAGGGGGGAGGAGACACAGAGAGAAACATGGATGTGAGAGAGGCACATCGATTGGTGGTTGCCTTCTGCACTTGCCCCTACCAGGGCTTGGGCCAGGGAGGAGGAGCCTGCCACTGAGGTACGGGCCCTTGACTGGACTCGAACCCTGGAGCCTTCAGTGTGCAGGCCGGCACTCTACCCGCTGAGCCAGACTGTCTAGGGCTACTTCCTCTCCATGTTTGAAGGGAAAACACTCTACCATCCTGGTTGGCCAGCTCCTCGGACCTTGCCCAGGGAGCTATGTTTTTCAGTCTCACCCTTTACGGACATCTGCCCTCACGTGGTGTGGAGAGCGGCTACATCAGTGGTTTTCAACCTTCCTCAGGCCGCGACCCCCTTGCACACAGTTCCTCATGGGGTGGTGACCCCCGACCATGAAATGTTGCTGCTGTGATGCATCGTGATGTCAATATCTGCATTTTCTGATGGTCTTAGGCGACCCCTGCAAAAGGGTCATTTGACCCCCCCAAAGGGGTTGCGACCCACAGGTTGAGAACCACTGATCTACAGCCTTGGACTAAGGAGAGGGCATGACCTCTCATGGGACAGCCACGTGCCAGTCCCCGCGCAGTTACAGCCAAAGGCTCTGGCTGTGAGCTTGACCTTCTGGTCCGGCCTGCGGTCCCACGTGGTGAGGGATGCAGGCGGCGGAGAGGAGAGGCAGCAGGTAAACAAAGCTTCCCCAGGTGCTGGCAGTGGATTGTGGATTGGAAACCGCGAGAACGCGGTGACCACGCCCTCCCTCTGCCTCCTGGGATCCGGCTACAGAGTGAAGACGCGGCAGGCAGGCCCGGCGCCGTCTCTCCGCCACAGAGGGCAGCGTCCCACCTGGCCCCAGCTCTCTCCTCTCTTGTCCGTCTTCTCCACCCTTCACTGCGCCCGGGGCTCGGCACAGCCTGGCACCAGCCCCACGGCGAACGCTCGGAGCTCGGAGCCGCTGGTGCCCACCAAACCCTGTTCACCTGGAGGCACTCCCGCGGCTGGTGAGCTGTTCTTAGCAGTTAGTGTTCGACCTATTGCGCCCGGGAGTGAGGTGAGTGATGGGAGGTGATGACACCTTTCAGGGCCAGTTGTCCCTCGGACTTGCTCTGTGGCTTTGGCAGCGAGGGATTGGGGGACGGGACTCCGCAGAGAAGGGAGAAGCCATTGGGCCTCGTTCCGTTCGGCAGTGGGGTGATCCCGGGTCATCTCGGAGGAGGGAGAGGAGGCCCGGGGCCCGGCAGTAGATGGCACAGGTACTTGTCGGTGCGGACACGCTCTGCATCCCGCCATCGCCGGTGGTGACAGGGTCGCCCATTAGCTCTGAACATGAGGATCGGGGCTCTTTGTGGTCAGGAGTGCTTTCCCCCGGCGGGAACGGGCGGGGAGCGGAGACAACACGCCGTTTATTCTGTTTCTCCCTCCGTCTCTCCCTGTCTGCGCCCCATTGTCCTTTCTCCCGGAGGTTTCACGTCTGGAAAACCAGAAACTAGCACAAAAGAAAGGGGGTGAGGAGCTGGCGTAGAGAGAAGCGGGGTGAGCTGGTGCCGTGTCGGCTCTGCACACCTGATCCGGATCGAGGTTTTGATGAGAGTGTGTGTTGTGATTGATTGGTTAAAACCATTCAGCTCCTGGGAATTGAAATACATTTAAAAAATATATATATTTTATTGATTTTTTTACAGAGAGGAAGGGAGAGAGATAGAAAGTCAGAAACATCGATGAGAGAGAAACATTGATCAGCCGCCTCCTGCACGCCCCAC
The DNA here is from genome assembly GCA_004026805.1 of Lasiurus borealis. Classification (NCBI taxonomy): domain Eukaryota; kingdom Metazoa; phylum Chordata; class Mammalia; order Chiroptera; family Vespertilionidae; genus Lasiurus; species Lasiurus borealis. The sequence goes on from PVJN01028791.1 coordinate 12,247, forward strand.
ACTGGAGATGTGCCCACAAGCAAGGTACATGCCGCCGACCGGAATCGAACCTGGGACCTTTCAGTCCACAAGCTGACGCTCTATCCACTGAGCCAAACCAGTCTCGGCTGAAATACATTTTTTTTAATGTTTCTGAACAAAACTAAGCATTTTTTGCGGTCACAATTTACGTAAAAAGTGAGATGCCACTTCCTAGGTAGGGGCTGAGGTTTAATAGAGGCGATCTTGATTTTTCACATCGATTCCTCTCGGTGTTACGCACTATATTATTTGGGGGGAGTGGAGGGATTAATAATGGACCTTTAATAACGTGTCAATGCTGCCTGGTCCATGTTAACAGATGGACTGATTGTGAATTACTTTCAGAATGTAGGATGCTTAGAAATACGCTTTGGCTGAATGGTGAGCCATGTCTGTGCTACCAGTAGCTGGACATGTTGGTTGTGGGTTTTTTCACACACACACGTGCTACATGCAGTTGCTTACCTGTGCTAGCATCCTCGCATTGAAAGCGCTCATTGTGTGAACATTGAGGAAGTAGGTGGACACGTATTTTTATGGGAACGTCCACTTTCTCACTGAACCCAGAGCGGGTACCTTAACACTGATGACTATGGTCAGTCCATGCTCTGGGAAGAACACACAAACCCTAAAACCTAAATCAAACCACATTCACCTGTTGAACATGCGAATAGGATGCTCACCTTGTAGGTAAACGTCCCGTGCTCCCTGGGGTGGCACTGTGACTGCGGGAGGGTTGACTGCTGAGAACGGATGGGCTTCCGACGTGTGTGCGTAGTTCAGCGCTGAAGGCCACACGGACACAGATAGCCCGGGAGCCAAGGAGGGCTCTGGACCGCCGCCCGTTCGTGCCAGCCGGGCAGCGGACAGGCGGAAATGGGTGGCTTTAGACCCGCTCCTAGGGTGGGCTGCCGACCGACATGTCCGTGTCCGGCTCGGTGGTTGTGGACGGATAGAAGTGACTGCTTCTCTCTCTCTCTCTCTCGTAGACTTCGGCCCCTCTGAGCGCAGAGCCTGACCTATGTGTGTCCATTCAGAAATGTGTGGCTGGTCCCATCTGCGACATACTGTGCTTTAAAAAGGAGAGACAGCCGAGATGGGTGTGGCTCAGTGGATAGAGCGTTGACCTGCGGACTGAAAGGTCCCAGGTTCGATTCGGGTCAGGGGCATGTACCTTGCTTGCGGGCACATCTCTACTGTGGGGGTGCATATGCAGGAGGCGGCAGATCGATGTCTCTCTCTCTCATCGATGTTTCTGACTTTCTATTTCTCTCTCCCTGCCTCTCTGTAAAAAATCAATTAAATGCAGTGGTGCCTTGAGATACGAGTTTAATTCATTCCATCACCTTGAGGCGTGGGAAACTATGAGACGCTCGAGTTTCGGTAAATTGGTGGGTCGTGTGCAGCCAGCCGATCTGCGAGATGACTCCTATCTCAACTGTTGCTCGGATTTCAAAGCAAAAATCGCTCACTCGACACCTCATATCTCAAAAATCTCATATGTTAGGGCACTCGTATCTCGAGGTACCACTGTATATTTAAAAAATAAAAATGAAAAAATAAAAAATAAAAAGGAGAAACACCCCTCTATGTAAACATGCATGGTGACAGCCCTCGTGTCCTCGTACACACTCTGGGGAATGCACACACACACACACACACATACACACACACACACACACACACACATGACTCTCCATTTGGGTCCCTGGTATTTATGACTGGAAGTGAAGGGACAGTCCTCGGAATTGTTATAACGAAGCAGGCGGGCGCGGGATTCAATTAACAGATAGCCATCACCGGGTGCTGCCGAGTGGCAGAGGGGGCGGCTAGTACATCACACGGGAAAGCCACGGCCTTTATCAGCCGCCCGCCAGACCTGGCACCGCTCAGGGCAGTCCCCATGTGCCAGCTCTCTTCATGTGAAGACCTGTGAGTGATCTCTCTGCCACGTTCCCAGCCACTTGGCTGATGTGCTCTGCACATGGACTCGCTGGGCCGGAGGAGGCAGGAGGCTGCAGGGGCGGAACCGGAGCTGAGGAACGATGGGTCTCCGTTTGTATTTTTATTTATTTATTTTTATTTTGTATTTCTTTATTGTGTAAAGTATTACAAATAGTAGTACATGTTTCCTTTTTTTCCTCCTATTAACCTCCTCCCGGCCTTCCCTACCCCCCAGTACATGCCCTCACCTACCCTCCCTCTCCCAGTGTCCTGTATCCATTGGCTGTGCTTACATACATGCACACAAGTCCATTGGTTGGTCTCTTACAGCCCCTCCCCCTCCCCTGCCTTCCCGCTAGATCAGTGGTTCTCAACTGTGGGTTGAGACCCCTTTGGGGGTGGAATGATCCTTTCACAGGGGTCACCTAAGGCCATCAGAAAACACATATTTCCCATGGTCTTAGGAACCAGCACACCGCTCCTCGGTGCAGCAACGTGTAGCCATGTCGTTTAATGTTGTCCTAGGAAGACTGTTGCCCATGCTATACCACGATTCAAGACAACATTTCATTTATGTGTCATTAGAAATAAATATTTCACAATATGTAATTACATATTGTTTTTGTGATGAATTCCTATGCTTTAATTATGTTCCATTTGTAACAACAAAAATACATCCTGCCTCTCAGATATTTACATTGCAGTTCATGACAGTAGCAAGATGACAGTGACGAAGTAGCCACGGAAATCATGTTATGGTTGGGGGTCACCACCACGTGAGGAGCTGTCTTAAAGGGTCGTGGCCTTAGGAAGGCTGAGAACCGCTGACCTAGGTGGTCCGAGAAATTCCACACCAGGAGCCAGGCGCTCTGCCGGGGCCTTTCACGGCATTTCATACTGAGTACCAGCTGAGAGCAAAGGACAGTGATGAAGAGATGGGACACAATGAAACTTCCAGAAGGAGGGCGTGGCTTTATCAAAAGAACTGGACCCCGCCTTTGGCGGGAAAGGAAGGCTGTCTTGTGTTGAAATAGCCAGGGGCCATGTCAATGACTGACGGCCAAGATTTAAACCCTCGTGGCACGGACAGGGCTCCGGAACCTCGCGGGGGTGGGTGTCTGGGCCAGGAATGTGCCTGGAGGTGTAGGTGGCGTTGGCTGTGAGAAGATGCCTGGGCCCCTCCCCGCTGGGCAGACGGCTCTGCTGGGGGGACCGTCTTCGACGCCTGGTCCCCGATCAGCCAGACCGTCTGTAAAGCGCTCGCTCCTCTAAGTGGAGGCGGAGGGAGGGGGCCGCCGCCGTGCAGCCCAGGCAAGCGGATCGCGTCCCACGCTAACCGCACTTCCCACGTCCTTGGGTCTTTGGAACGCTCTCCTGTGAGGTTCCAGCGTCCGCAGTGTTTTCAAAGCGAAAACATAAAAGCGGCGGCAAACAGACGGTGCAGAGCGCAGACATTGGAGCTCTGGGCTCCCGCGCGCTGACGCTGATGTTCAGGAGGACACACCGAGCGTGAGGAGGACGGCTCCCGGGCAGGCTGTGCAGCATCAGCTGGCCTCCTGCCCCCCCAGCCGCTGACCCCACAGGGGCCCGCCCCCCAACCCCTGCAGCGCCTGCCGGGAGGGCTCTGGTTCCTGCACGTACAGCCCTCCAGACCCCCCCTCCCCTGCCCAGGAGCCCACACTCACACCCAATCCTGGGCGGCCCCCCGCCAGCCCACCCACCCCACCCCCGGGGAGAATGACCCCGGAGCCCCGGGCCTCAGCAGACAGCGCCGGCGTCTCCTCGCCTCCAGCCTCCCCCAGGCTGGACGCCCCCCGGGCCTCTGGCTGCGGCTGTGCCCTCAGTTATCACTTCGCCCCAAATACAGCGGCCTGAACTGCCCCAGCGCCCGCATTGCCTGTCCCCCTCGGGCAGGCTCAGGGCTGCCTGTCTCCCGCTGTCCGCGTGTCCCTGCCATGCCCCCCCGCCTCCCCCGTGGCCGTCTGTCCCAGCCTCAGGGTCCTCCTGGAGGGGTGTGTGTGTGCAGCGCAAACGCTGGGCCCTGGGTGTCCGCTGCGCAGGCTGAGCCTGTGGCCGCTACCTGGGTGCAGGGACCTCGGGCTGGCTGCCTGCTGTGTCTCCATGTGAAATTCGGGGCGCATGCTGGCGGGGACTCCCCATGTGGAGGTGCGTCCCAGCGGGCAGCGGCACCTCACTGACTGGCTGCCTGCTCTTCCGAGCAGCTCAGAGGCGCCTCCGGGAGCGACACTCGGGGAGGGCGGGCTGCGGCTCTCTGCCCGGCAGGATGCCAAGTCTGACCAGCTTTGTAGCTGTGAGCCCTCCATTTCCGCCTCAGCGCCCCTGCCCCTTCCTGCTGCCTCTGAGCTCGTTACTCTCTTACCACGTGCTCCCAACGGCGGCTGCTCTGTTCCAGGAGCATCGTGTCCCTCCAGCCTCAAAACCACCTTGTGCCACGGGCAGTGGGGCCTGTCGCGCCCATTTCACAGACGAGAAACTGAAGGCCGAGGTGAACGCTCCTGGCAGAGGCCGGCGGAGAGCGGAGGAGGGAGGGCCTCCCGCTGACCTGACAGGACACACAGCATGTCCAGGCCTCACCGAGGGGCAGCAGAAGGGGCAGCGGACGTGCACGGTGGCAGGGCCCCTGGGACCAGGACTGCCACCCATCATGCAGGCGGGAGTCGCAGGGCTCGGTGAGCGAGACGGACAGGACAGAGGCTCTCCCGCCTCCAGGAGGGTCCACGGTGACCCGGGAGGCCAGGGAGGTCCACCGGCCGGGCGCCAGGGCAAGCTGCGGGCGTCTTTGCGGGGACCCTGTGCTGAGCAACCGCCCCGGACCGGGTTTTACAAAACTGCAAACTCCATGGGGGGCTGGGCTGGCGGAGGGAGGAGAAAGCCCCCCCGTGGTGACCCCAGAACCTGGTTTTCAATGAGCGAAGCAGAGTGGGCCCTGAATGCCCGTTTCCTAGGCTGAGCTAATGCCCTGCCTCAGCCAAGCGCTCTGCCCGGTTGGTGACTGGGTTTAAGGGAAATTCCAGACCGGCCGCTCTCTGCACGGACCGTCGTTAAAGGGGAACTTCCAGAAGAAACGGCCTTTTGTTGAGCGTGGCTGGCGGAAGGAGCGTCTCCCAGCCCGCTTTCATCCCGTGGGAAAGAGGGGGTGCTCACCGCCGCGGGGGCGTAACGCACTGGCCCCCCCACCCTCCGTGCCTGTAACCGCGCCTGGTAACAGCGGGGCCGCCTGGTAACGGGTGAGAGGCGCAGCAGACAGACCGGGGCACCGGGCAGAGGATGGTTACTGAGCAGGGGGGACTCGGGCCCATTGGCTGAGGATAGATGACATGAGACACATGATGTGTCTGCGTCTCTGGTTCTCCGTGACAACTCATCCGCCTTCCTGATGGTTATGTTTCAGGAGGAGAGGGGTGGGCAGGCCCAGACCGAGTCCTGGCACAGGGTAGCGGGGCGTTCGGGGTCTAAGGTTTCCAGGCCAATGCACCCCGCCCCTGCGTCACGCTGACCGTGAACTCAGCAAGTGGGAGGACGAGTGACCCCCTCATCATCCTGCCTCCCCTTCCTGGTAAAGTCACCTTCCTGTCTTTTTTAAAATATATTTTATTAATTTTTTACACAGAGGAAGAGAGAGATAGACAGTCAGAAACATGGATGAGAGAGAGACATCGATCAGCCAGAGACATCTATCAGCCGCCGCCTGCACGCCCCACAGTGGAGATGAGCCCGCAAGCAAGGTCCATGCCCCCGACCGGAATCGAACCTGGGACCCTTCAGTCCGCAGGCCGACGACGCTCTATCCACTGAGCCACACCGGTCTCGGCAACCTTCCCGGCTTTTGCAGCATTTGCACGGCACGTGGCTTGTTCAGGGATGCTGACGGGAAGGCTCCAGAAGGGAAGGGAGACGGAGGGGAGAACCGGGTGGTTTGGGTGGTGACAGCTTTGCCTCCTCAGTGGGACCCGGGCCCAGCCCCTTGCGCCCCCCACCTCCCCTCCCATTCCCAGTGCGCCCAGGCCGCCCTCTGGCCTCCAGCGGCGCGGCTGCCAGCTCTCCTCGGCCTGGGAACACGCTGTAGCTTTCCACCTCGGCCCGTGATGTCAGCGGCCGCCCGCCCGCCCGCCCGGCACAGCCCTGAATGGCGTCTTTGTCCCGGCCTGGGAGGCAGCTCAGAAGTGGGGGGCGGGAGGGGCCCCGCCTTCCCAGAGAACGCCTGAAAGAGAGGGACGTGACATGGCGGGGAAAGAGGCGCCTTCACAAGCCCCCATTGTGCGCCTGGGAAAGCGTGCTGATGGATGTGGGTCCGACGCCCGCCCGGGCCCTGGGGGGTTGCCAGCGCCCTCCCCGCCCTCCCCGCCCTCCCGCCTCCCGGCCTGGGAGCCAAGTGCCGTCCGGGCCCAATGAATAAACCTCCTTCTGAGCAGAGGAAGGAGCGAGCCACTGCAGCTGTGAGGCCAGGCCGGGCCCGGGATTCTGCCTCAGACTCGGCCAGGAGAGAGGCTCGGTGGGCAATGGTCTGGTTGGGGAATGGGCTAAAAACACGGATCACGTCTGGTTTGTAGATGAGCCCTGGAGAGGGGGGACGCTAAGGCTGAATCTCATTCCTCTCTCCTTTCGGTCTCGGCTCTGGGGTGTCGGTAACAAAAGGAACCAGGGCCTGAGTCTGCTCGGAAAGTCCTGCTCGCAAAACGGGCAGATGGAGCTGCGGGCGGCCCGCTCGGCTCTCAGTTAGCCAACGTGCAGTGGGTGAGGCCAGGAACACATCTGCTAATGGGCCTGGGTATCCATCGCAGCGCTCCCCATCCGGTGCCTGGAGGTTCGGTTCTCCTCGCCAGAGCCATGAACTTCGGCCTCCCTGAGGTTGTGGTGCCTTTCGCTCTGACGGGAGCCTGAGCTCTCCAAGCCCATGTCTCTGGAGTGAAGCGGACGGGCTGATTGGAGGAGAATTCCCGTAGGAGAGAAGACAGAGGGTCGGTCCCGGGCAGAGGGTCACAGGGAAGGCTCCCAGAGAGCCGTGCGTTCATCCACTCTGGGCTCCTGTACGCTGAAGAGAGGCGGAGCTGGTGAGGTCAGGCCCCGGTACTAGATTCCGGAACCTGCAGGTCCTTGCAGAGCTTCTGCGGCTGGAGTGTGTGATGCGGTAGACGTCATTATCGCGTTTAATGTCACCTGGACATTCCTGGGGAGCCAATGGTATTGTCAGTTCTTCAGTTTCTTCTTTTAAAAAAAAATAAGTTTTATTGATTTTTTTTACAGAGAGGAAGGGAGAGGGATCGAGAGTTAGAAACATCGATGAAAGAGAAACATGCATGAGCTGCCTCCTGCACGCCCCCTGCTGGAAATGTGTCCGCAACCAAGGTCCATGCCCTTGACGGGAATCGAACTTGGGATCTCTCAGTCCACAGGCTGACGCTCTATCCACTGAGCCACACCGGTTTGGGCCACTTCTTTAGTTTCTTCCACAAATGACGAGGCCACGCTGTGTGATGTTGTGTGGACTTAGGAAACAGTCTGCCGGGCTTACATCCCAGACCCACCCCATGTTGTGTGTATGACCTGGGGCAGGTCCCTTGCTCTCAGCGAGCCTCTGATTCTTATCTATATGGGGAGGTGACAACAATAAGTCACTCTAGGGCAACCGCCAGGATCAAGTGACTTCATATAAGGGGCCTTGGCGAGCACAGTGCTGGGCCACAGAGGAGCGGCGGCTGCGGACACGGATCCGTGCTCTGTGCACATGTCGTAGGCCTGTGATGTAGGCAAGACACAAGTTCCCACCTTCAGAAGCTCACGGTCGAGGCAGGGAGGGGGGCACACAAACAGCTGGAAAGAAGCAGCATTAGGAATTTCAGTGTAATTCCAAAGGAAGCGCAGTGTGGGAACGTTTACCTCGGGAAGTGGATGAAGACTTGTGGTGGTGGGGGAGGGAGGAGCCAGCCCTGTGTGTGCAGACAGCAGCGATTGGCTATCTACGAGCACATGGTGAGACACATCAGAGGGGATTCTGCGGCAACATGTGAGGATGAGGGGGAAACTGATGGAGTGGATGGATGAATGAAAGAGTGGATGAGTCAAAGAGTGGATGGATGAAAGAGTGGATGGATGAAAGAGTGGATGGATGAAAAAGTGGATGGATGAAAAAGTGGATGGATTAATGAATGAGTGGATGGATGGATGGAAGAGTAGATGGATGGAAGAGTGGATGGATGAAAGAGTGGATGGATAAATGAATGAGTGGATGGATGAATGAAAGTGGATGGATGGATGAATGAGTGGATGGATGAAAGAGTGGATGGATGAGTGGATGGATGAAAGAGTGGATGGATGAATGAATGAGTGGATGGATGAATGAATGAGTGGATGGATGAGTGGATGGATGAAAGAGTGGATGGATGAAAAAGTAGATGGATGAATGAAAGTGGATGGATGGATGAATGAGTGGATAGATGAATGAGTGGATGGATGAATGAGTGGATGGATGGATGAGTGGATGGATGAAAGAGTGGATGGATGAAAGAGTAGATGGATGAAAGAGTGGATGGATGAAAGAGTGGATGGATGGAAGAGTGGATGGATGGAAGAGTGAATGGATGAATGAATGAGTGGATGGATGAAAGAGTGGATGGATGAAAGAGTGGATGGCTGGGGTGACAGCCAGGCGTGCACTTGGACAAGCAAAGAGGAGCAGAGGCAGGTTCACTGCTGGACTCGGAGAACCCTGCGGTCCAGGTCAGAGAAAACGCGTTTCCCTCTGATGCCTCCTCAGCCTGACGTTCAGGAAGGAGAGCTGTCAGAGCTCAGTGCCGCCAAAAGGAAGCTCTCACAGAAGTCAGAGACCAAAGCCTCTCTTGTCAGGGCCAGACCACGGTCTCCGCCGCGTGCTGTGCCCGCTCTGTGTTTCCTGCCTAAGTGACTCCAGCTGGGTACACGCAGGGCCGTGGGTCAGCAGAGAAAGGACAGAAGAAGAAAGCAACAGCTGGGCTGGGTGAAGGGCAAGACGCTCTCACAGACCGAAGAGAAAGGAGGCCTCCAGGGACAGGGCGTGTTGGTGTCCAAGAGACTGCGGACTCAGAGAGCCCTGCCCCCGGGGCACCAGCAGCAGGCAGCTCTGTGCTGAGAGCTGGGTCCTGGGGCCACCTCCATTCTGGGAGGATGAAGGGTACACACCCGCCCCTGATGTTCGGGCTTCTGGTCCTTAAGGACACGGCTCTGTGCTGGCGGCTGGGCTGTGGGGCATCTGGTGGCCCCGCTGGCAAAGCCCTCTGAGTCCTGCTGACCCGTGACTCGCCTCCTGGGCAGGAGGCACAAGAGGGAGGGCGGGCGCGCCACTGAGCAGCAGAACCACTTGTACGGCAGGCTTCCCCCCAGCCCTCAGGTCGGGCTGGACACGGGCAAGCCAAGCACTTCCAGGCCGGGAATGGCCTCCGACCCAGAGATCCCCCTGGGAAGGTGGGGGCTCGGGAGGGCTGCCCACCTCACATTGTGCCAACACGACATCAGTCAAACCAGCTAGACGTGACTCTGACCTCGGACATGCAGGTGGCACAGGGGAGAAGGTGCGTTTTCACGGAAAGGCTGAGAAGGCGCATGCGGGAAAGGAGACCATGCATTACAACCCCATTTTGCTGTCAGTCAGACTCGCTCTTTGTTTTGCTCATTTCACCCCGAGCCATGGTGGTTCCGCAGCGGGTGGTGTCTGACGTCAGGGCCCCCATTTGAGGAAGAAGGAGCCCCTATCTCCTCCGCCCCACGGTGCCCATGGTGGTGGTTCCCGGGCACAGCCAGGACTCGGGACTCGGGACGGAAGAGCCGTCGCTCCCCTGACAAGCGGGCTCTCTCCTCCTCCTCCTGATCCTCTGAAAGCACGTCCTGGGACCGTGTTCGTGATGAACCTCAGGAACAGACCGCCCTGCTGTCCGCCAGGCTCTGTGGCCCTGGGTCCCCGGCTGGGAGGACAGGCATGGAGGTGGCCCATGGTTCCCGGTGCCCCATCTGTAAACACCAAACCCACACCGAATCTCAGCGGCTCTGCATGCTTTCGCACGCCAGCTCCCACGGGTGCAGTGGACACAGGACTCCCGCCAGCCTGTGTGTCTGCTGTCCCCGCAGGTCATGGCTGTGGGAATTCCGTTGCTTTTGCATGTGGCTTTGGAGTGTGGCGTGAGCATATGCCCAATTCTTTTCGAGTCCTTCCTGGTTGCCTTGAATGACGGTAATGAAAGTATGACATGAAAATCTCTCTTTTGTTCACATGCCATTGCCTCTCTTAACCCTTTGGAATTGCTCCAGTTGTACCTGGACTTCTTACTAGCCCCCTGGCTCGCAGGGCGTTGAAGTTGGAATAAAAGTTTGACAAGCGATTGAGTTGTTACCTAGGGGACCAGGAACCCTCGCTGGGGCCTCCTGTTGTAGGACTGTCTGGCTCCACGCGTGTGGCCTTTGCCTCCTGCACCCTGCATGTTCCCGTGTGTGTGGTGCAGTGTGAGGTGGCGGGGACGTGCTTGGGAGCGGCGCTCACCGTGTGAGCAGCCTGTGATCTCGCTATCATCTGTGTTCTTGGCGTCGTTCACACCGTTGGGCCTTGTCTGGTTTTTAAAGAGCCTGTTCAGGAAACTACTGGAAACGTATGAATAAGCGGGTTCATTAAAAGACGCAGACTTCTCAGCCTGTGGTTCTCTGAGGTCTCATGGTGCGGGGGCCACAGAGGACGGAGTGGATGAACTGTGTCTGTGGCGTCTGGCATTTCACACACCCTGAGACCAATGCACATGCCCCGGCCCGCCCAGACTTGGGAGGGGATGGCCCCTGTTTTGAAAATGTCACAGTCCAGAGCCCCCTGCAGATACCTCCAGGACCGTGATCCGGTGGCTTAGAGCGCATGCTGAGGAGGAAGCATCCAGAGCTGGCCTCTAAGGAGGGGCAATGGCACGAGTCACAAAAGCAAACGATTTCCTCCCTCTGTGACCGGTCTCAGGGCATTTGCTTGTCTTCATTCTTTGTGTCCCAGGGTCACCAAGACAAGGGCGTTTCTATCTTCAAGTCCAGTCAGAGGTCAAGGACAGAGACAAACCGCATCATCTTATGAGTAATGAGCATGGAGGCCACCGAGCAGACATAAAAGAGGATTCTAAGTGAGGTCTGAATGACAGTATCAGTTGGGCAGGGGAAGAACCGTGTGTGTGAGTGTGCGTGAGTGCATGTGTGTGTGTGTGTGTGTGTGTGTGTGTGTGTGCAGCCCAGGAACGGCTGGCATCCATGTGTTGGGTCTTAGTATTTCTCTTTCTAAAAGAAAACGTCTGTGTCTTCTACTCGAGGAACAGCTTGAAGTTATGGGTTCCTGGACTTGGAAAGAACCCCTGGGCCCCTCCGCTCCTGCTTTGGGATTATAGCTAACAGTGCACGCACACCCCTCAGGGTCTCTGGACATTCCCTCAAAGGAAACCTTGCGATGCCTGTGTGATTGTCCTCCAGCCTTTCCCCTCGGGCACAGGGAGGATTGAGGTGGGGCTGTTAGTGAGACAGTGGCCCAGCTCGTCCAATTCCGACCTTCCACGGACTGAATGGTTCAGGGCATCAGCAACCAGCCGTATCCACTGATGTGTCTAAGACGGAAAGAGCTCATGCCTACCCACAGGTGCCAATCCCACCCCCAAACGGAAGATGCTCCTCAGAAGCTCACACTGAAGGGCTACATGTGGATTCTCAGGCTGCACACCTGTCTCTCTCTCCTGCCTTTATGTCGGTGTTGGTTCACGTAGGGTCTTGTTATAGACGCGCTGACACAGACCTAACCGCCCCCTGGAGACTCAGTTTCCCCTCCAAGCCCCCGGGTGATAGCTCCCGTGATGTATTCCGCAGGTCCTGGAGGTGGGCCGTGTCTCCCTTGTTCTTCCTAGAACAAGCAGACGAGCCCACCTGCACCCCAGAAGCACCCGCCCTGGGGAAATTCCAGGTACACCACCTCCTCGTTGAAGTCAGCTGCCATTCTCCCGGGCAGTGCCCGAGTTTAGCTCTGACATCTCTCTCGCACCAGCATACCAAACATCATTCTTGATGACTTTCACATCCAGGTAAAGGCCTGCCAAGCACCCCGCCCCCTTGCTCCTTAATCCCCCCACTTCCCATATAAACTCTCTTCCTCCACTTCCACCATCTACTCCCATGACCATCTGCTTGCACTCATTATTGCCAATAACCGCACTCCCTACAGCATCACGGAGTAAAGCCTTCTCTCCCCACCCCTTGCTCTCCAGGGCACCTGCTCTGGTATTTTTACATCCACAGGAATACGTCTTCACTGAGACCTCGAATTCACCCATCCTGCCCTTTTGCAATGTCCATCCTACTCTGCCTCCCCCTCCCTGGTCACCCAGCTCTGATTCCGTGGTCCCCACCACAGGGACTCCTTTGATGCAGCCTCAGAACTCTTGTCCTCCTGTCCCCGTGTTATTCTCTCCCCAAAAAACCCCACCATTTTCATTAAACCCAACACTCTTAAAGGTCTGCGCCTCCCTGACCAGTTCAATGTAGCCCAGGATAGCCAACAAAATAAAAGCTGAATGAAAGAATTTATCAATTTAATGTGAGCTGTTGGTTTTGCTTTGCTTGCGAAATCTAAAAGCCTATTTCAAGAAGATCTCTGTCATTTCAGAAAAACTTTCAGAGATGCCCTTAAGATACCTGATCGTGTTTACGCCCTCGTACACATGCCATTGAGAATGTCCAGACCTCAGTTCGGCTAATGTCTTTCTTTGTAGAAGTCAAGTTCATGGTACTGCCATGGAGAAGGTGGCTCATGAGTTTACTTGTAAATTGATTTTCTGGAAGCCATCAGAAGCAATATAAGTGGTAATTCGAAACATACTGTTGAATGTGCGTAGGCCAATTGAACAGGCATTTTGCATTTTAATTATGAATTGTGCGTCCCGTTGTATGTAGCTACGTGGCGAGTTTCCCTTCGTGGGTGACATTGAGCTATGCATTTTGCTTTTGTGAAGCAGAAAGACCTCTTCAACTTGAAGAACCATTGACATAAATCTTGGGATTTAATCTAAGCCTTTCTCGCTTCCTCGATGGAGTAGGTAGTCAAGGAGATGGAGCAAAATTTAACACAGGTGGAAAAAAAACAAATCTCACCGAGAGGCCCGCTCTTCAATTCTTCCCATTAGTGAAATCCAACAAATTGGAGGGCTTACAGGAATCCGAACGCGGAGACCGGTCCGAGTCCCTGGTTAAGTTTATGTAAAATCGTTGACCCCCATCCCGGGATGGACCTCTGTAACACAATCGATACAGGTGCAATCAGATAAGCGCATTCCACTGTTTTATTAAAGTGCCTCTAATTCAAAACTCAATAACCCTCACGCATCCTTAATCAGGGAGGACGCCGTGGGAGGATTTCCCGGAGGGAGCCGAACGCCGCGGCTCTCGGCTGCTTCCCAGACTCTCCGCGAGGAGAGGCGTCAGGATCCTCCGTACTCTTGACCCAACTCCCCTCCCCCCTGTTTTGGACAGTCCCCCCCCCCTTAAAACGAAGAAGAATTCTCCTGAGTTTCCCTGCTGTGCATTCTCGGGGTGGCCTTGAAGAGCTGGTCTCCATCCCTGAGCTGCAGAAGGGAGGTGGGGGGAGGGACAGTGGGGGGCACAGGGGAGGGTAGGATGGGCCATCAGTGCTCCCTCCCACCCTCCCAGGAATGCCTAGGAAATGTGTAGCCAGGAGACAGTTTTCCTGTTTCCAGAAATAATCTGACACCAAACACTACGCATCAAACAGGCAGAGGGACCCCAGCGCCAGAGCACAGTCTCGGGGTGATCCTCAGCGCCCTGCGGCGGGGTGGGGGGACTTCCTTCGGAGCCTTTGATTTATCTTCACGCTGTGAAACCCAAGTCTGATGAAAACAGACAGATAACATTTAAGGGTGATCAGCCTCCTGAGCGCTTTCTCTCCGAGGGTCTGTCACATGCTCCCTCCTCACCAAGGCCACCTGTGCGAGGGGGGCGCTGGGAGGAGGCCAGATCCACACCTGCGGGAGGGCAGGGAGGGCAGAGAGGGCAGGGAGTGTCCATCCTGGAGACCAGGCCCCACTCCACCGCAGGGGCTGCAGGCCCTGCTCTCCTTCTGTGGGGTGGCCAGTGTTTCCCCCCAAAACACAAGAAACCTTTGGCAGCTGGCTTATCTGCCTGCTTTCCTCCTTCTCTCTCCCTTTGGCATGGGGTCATGGGACTGGCGTCTGCCCGGAATCACACACGTGGGTAGGAGACTTTCCTCGTCACTCAAGTCATGATACATGCTCTTTCCCTGGTGTTTAAATGTGGCCATGCTCCCCACCTCCTCGCTCCATCTCTCTCTCTCTCCTTCTGAAAGCAGAACAAAACCTCCGTCGCTAGCAGTGATCCCCGAGGAGCAAGCGGGATTTCCTCGTGTGCAGAGGGTTGGAGAGCCGCCTGCATGCGGAAAGGCACGGCAGTGCGTTAAACACGGCCGTGCTCCTCCGGGCGGTGCTCTGAGCACCGTGTCTGCGTCACCTCAGCCCCCAGTGACCCCGTCTAAGAGAGGGGGCCATTCTCCCTGCTTGAGAGGAGGAGACGGAGGCAGAGGTTTTAAGTCGCTGCCAGCGGGTCTGCAGCTAAGACTGGACATAACAGGGGAAACTCAATATATGGGGTACAGGAGTAGGAGGGATTTCCAAGAGAAAGGCTGGGAGA
>PVJN01028792.1:0-26894 GCA_004026805.1 Lasiurus borealis
CAGGGAGTAAAGGTTTTGTATCACACACTATCTGAACATCCATCCTCTACCAACCATGCACTCAGGAGTGTCCAGAGCAGACACAGGGAAATGGACAAGGGAGGGGAAACTCCCATTGGAAAAGGTCTGTGATGCTTGTCCTCTATAGGCCAGGGATGATGGTGGGCGATGTGGCCATTGACATGGGCTCTCTAATTTCAGTTGGGATGATGGGATTGAGAAAGGCAGAGTCTGTGGTCAGCAGAAACACTGTGCCATCATCACACCCAGAATGTGGCACAGTCTCTGGGGGATGGTTACGGGTGACTAAAGGATGCTGCTATTCTTAGGAATAGATGGACAGCTCACTCTAGCAGCGCTTTATCTTTATCTGGCAGTGCTTCTCAGAACCTCCTGAGCCTCCAATGGGAAAATTTATTTAAGAAAGTTCTAAGAAAATGGGAGCGGAAAGGCATTAGTGTGGATAACTGAGTTTAAACTGTGACTGTACTACTGAATCTGGCATAATCATGGGCAAGAGACATCTCCTGGGATCTTAGCTTTTGTAATTTTAAAATGAGAATAACAATATGATTTAATATCCTAATAAGAGGTAGTATAAATAGAGCATCTGCAATGTTCCAGACACTCTTTTAAAGACTTAACATGCCTTCTCTGATCCAATCCTCTTATGAAATGGGTGATATTATTAAACTCATCTTTCAGATTAGTCAACTAGAACAGAGATGTGAAAAATCCATCCAAGCTTCAAAAATCTAATAAATGACAGTCCAGGGTTGTAAAAGCTATACATTTTATGCCACTACGTCCATTTCAATGTCAGTGCTTTTCCTTTCCAAGTTTCCTATGTGATAATCACAAATGGCCCAGGCTGATCCCCCCAGAAAGACCAATTTTAGGGAAACAGAAACGAGTTTTCTGCCATTGTTCTGATGGTGTAACTTAACTCAGGTGGACTAATTTGGCTGTAAATTCCTTCACCAGGCAGCCGTGCCTCACAGGCTTCTGGGCACCAGAACAAAAATAACTAAGTGCATAATGATCACAACAGGGACAACGTGCCCAAACACATCCATGTGCCAGAGCACACGGGAGAGGAAGAGAAATAATTTCCTATCAACACCCCTAATCACTCCGGGAGACTACTCCATCGTGATTGCCAAAGCAGAAACAGGAGGACACGTGGGTGGGAAGGCTGGGGGTTACGAGGCATCCCAGAACAGCTTGGCATCTCAGGAAAGCACTGGCAGGAGCCTGAGACACTCACTCTAGTCCTGTCTGCACTCTGAACTGCTGTTCACATTGAACTTGCCATCATCACAAAATGGTAGGGCTGAAAAATCATCATCAGGTTACAGGTGAGAATATGGAGGCTCAAAGAAGTATAGCCAAAGCAGAACTCCACTGCCCTGAGTCCTCAGATACCCCTGCTGTCCACACTGCTCAGCCCTTCCATCATCCTGAGCAGAATGGAAATAAGCTTGGTGCTAAAACTACCTACTACAAATAGTTTGATAAGATAAGATGAGATCATCTATGGAAGAGTTTTTAAAAGTATACACCGTGGAAATGCCACAGCTCTGAAGTTTCGGGGCTGTAACTTTTCCCCTTCTCATGGGATCATCATCTCCACAATCTTCAGCAAAATGCCCTACGTTCCAGAAACAGACCTGGCGTTTTACGTGAGCTATGCATCATTGAAGGTCAACCAATGAGTTAGAACTAAAAAGGATAAAATATAAGTAGAGGGAATTTTAAGTAGATGGTGAGAAGGGAAACACTTTAAAAATCCACTTGGAAAACCACATGGGGACAGATTTACCACTCCAATGCCTCATTTAAGCCCACACCAGACAGAGAGCATTTAGAAATGCACCACGTGGGTGATTAACCATTAGAAAAGTGAGCATGCGAAGTGTCCCAGTTGGGTGCTGCCTGTTGGTTTGTCGTGTCTGATCTTAAGTGTGGTATAAGGGTCCTTCCGGGGCTGGTCATCCCTCAGGGCTTCAGATGGATAAGTTTTAAATAACAGTGGGTTTTCCTCAGATGGTCTTATTTACTCCATAGGCACTTTTCTCGAAGCTTTCATTCACCGCCAAAGACTATACCCAGTGCTGTTTGTGTATTTCCTCATTTAGCCTGATGAAGGAGATGCTACTGTAATCCTCATTTAACAGGTGCAAAGCCTGAGGTCCAGGGAAGAGCCAGTAAGTGGAGGAGCAAGGATTGAAACCAAGACAGTCGAAATGAGCATGTGCACTTTTAACACCCTGCCATTTGCCTTCCGGTGTCCTACTGGATTATTGCATTGTCTTAAGCTAGCATTTCAAGCCACCTGTTCCAGGAAATGAATCTCTCAAGTTGCATTCCAATGGCACAATATTATTTTTTACAAATATTTAAGAGACTCCAGTGCTGATGAAAAACCAAGCTTACTTTATATGGCTTTAGAAGGAAAAATTTGGCTCAATGGCTGCACAACATTTCAGCTTAATATGCAATTAGCTATTTTGCCACTATGGCAAGCAGAAGTCATCATTCAAACAGAGGTTGTGAGGGACCATCTGT
This sequence comes from Lasiurus borealis, assembly GCA_004026805.1. Taxonomy (NCBI): domain Eukaryota; kingdom Metazoa; phylum Chordata; class Mammalia; order Chiroptera; family Vespertilionidae; genus Lasiurus; species Lasiurus borealis. The sequence goes on from PVJN01028792.1 coordinate 2,569, forward strand.
CAGGCATTCCTGCCCTAGAGGAGGGGCTTTCTGTAACGATGTCCCTAAAGTTGTGGCGATGCAGACATTTCACAATTTGATGACCAACCGATCTGAATAAAGGCAAGCATGACCTTTCATATGATTGCACACTTATTGTGACTTAACCCATTTCCTATCATAATAATTTAACAACAAAACTAGTTCTTGTGACTTGAGGAATTGGCTTTCTCTCTTGGGCCCACTCTCTTTTAGAGCCAACATTCTATCCCTTGTCTGAAATGTTTCTTGATCCCAGTTACCAAATTCAACTGTCCCTTCTTCATGAACCCTCTACAGCAGCGGTTCTCAACCTGTGGGTCGCGACCCTTTTGGGGGTCGAATGACCTTTTCACAGGCGTTGCCTAAGACCATGGGAAAATGCAGATATTTACATCACAATGCATAACAGTAGCAAAATTTCATGGTTGGGGGTCACCATCACATGAGGAACTATATGCAAGGGTCGCGGCCTTAGGAAGGTTGAGAACCACTGCTCTACAGTCCCACCTCCTCCACAGAGCTTCTCTGGCCTGCTCCAGGCTCTCCCCGGCCTCAGCACTCTCCACTCCTTACACTCCGGCAGCACTCTCTGCTCTGACCATCCATGCACTCCTGGTTGCAAGGAGCATATTTCAGGAGCCACCCAATTGCAGAAGTCAGTGACCACTCAGCACAAAGATAAGCAGGAAAAGGCATTGGAAAGGAAAATGTGGCCTGAGCTAAATCCTAAAATGCTGACTGTCAGCCCAGGAGGATGGGGAATGGTGATGTCTGATCTTCTGATAGAACCCAGACAGTTAGCGTGGAGGCTGGCTCATTAGAGATGCTCAAAAACATTCATCAAAGGAAGGAAAAGAAGGGCAGGTAGAGGAAGGGAAAGAGGTGAAAGGAAGGAAGCAAGAGTAGTCTAGGCATCTTTGCGGCGTGGTGAGGAGACCAGACTAATGAGAAAAATGTGCATCTGTGTTGAACAGTGGGTATTAGGATAAATGAGCAGTGTAGGGTGAGATCATAAAGAGCTGAGAAAGTATGGAGGAGAACTTGAGGCTGACTGCAGAGACAGTTATAATATTCTGAATAGCATTCATGCTTTTTTTGCGGCTTCTTTATTAGACTGCAAGTCATCTGAGAATATTGTTCTCAGTTTATCCTGCTTGATAGCCTCAGTTTATTTAGCTTAGTGTGCACATTAATTGCATGAAAAATAAATAAGCAAATGATTAAACCACTCTCTGCCTGAGTCATTTTGGAGAAAAATCAATTTTTTTGCACCTTGTTGACATTCTGGTGTTAGCCACAATGTTGGCCACTCTCACACATAAAGGTGAAGTGAGTATTTCTCGAACTTGGACAGGAAAAATTAAGTTTAATGAAATTTCCCCTCCAGAAGGTATTTATCATTAGATCAATCTCACCTCTCCAAATTCCTCACTCCCAGTCTATACTGGTAGCCAATTCCTAAGACTGAGTCATACTCTTGGACGTGAACTAAAAATAGAAAGCTTAATAATCAGATAATTTTAAAAAGTACCCAGTCTCTGACAAAACATGTTATTAATAATGTGTGAGTCCCAATTTTTAAAATGTTTTTTATTGATTTGAGAGAGACGGGAAGGGAGGTGAAGTGAGGAGAAAACAGATGTGAGAGAGAAACATTAATGGGTTGCCTCCCATACATACCCCAACCAGGGACCAAACTCAAAACCTGGGCACGTGACCTTTTGATGCAAAGGATGATACTCAACCATACCTACCATGCACTGTGGAATTATGGATGCAGTAATGACATAGAGGTGATGCCATTCTGAAATAATATTTCCATCTTTTTCTGCATCAATTATAATGCATCTTTCAAGAAACACATATACTGAGTTTCAGTTTTGTAGGAGAGCGGAAAGGGGTAAGGAAGGAGAGGACTTGGTCAAGAGGCCTAATCTCTGGCACTTATTGACCCACCTTACACAAACAAGGATTTCTATCTTAAAAGATAGAAGGTTAATGGAAGAAATACAGGGTTCTTATAAAAAAGAGAAAAAAGAGAGATGCTGTGATTTCAATTCACTTGTTAGAAATTGCGGACACACCCATATTGCTGCAAATAAGAAAGAACTTTCTAAGAGGTAGAGCTATAAAAAATGGACATACTCAGTAGTTTGAAGTAAATACCACTTGGGATCAAATCATTCTTTAAAAAAATGGAACGGTGTGGTTCATGAAGAAATGACTTATTTCTGCAGTTTTAAGTTTAGCGTTGTTCTTGGCACATGATAGAAGGAAGAAGAAGGGAGGAAGGAAAAGAGGGAGGGGGGAAGAAGGGAGAAACAGAGAGAAAAATGGAAGAAGGGAGGGAGAGAAGGAGGGAGGCAGTAGTTCTCTCAGCTGGCAACTGGAGCCAGGTCTTTGGACTCTAAATGGAACAGAATTTCTTTTTCTTATTTTTCTTGATTTCAGAGAGGGAGAGAGAGATAGAAACATCAATGATGAGAGAGTATCACTGACAGCCTTCCTCTTGCATACCGCCTACTGGGGATTGAACCTACAACCCAGGCATGTGCCCTGACCAGGAATTGAACCTTGACCTCGTGGTTCATAGGTCAACATTCAACCATACAGCCACACTGGACAGCCAGTTTGGTTTTTTTTTAGATTTTAAGACTCAAAACACAATGTTACCATTCTTTAAGAGTCTCTTCATTCAATCTAGAAGGCAACACACCTTATTATCAATTATCCCTTCTTGATGGATTTGACTGTTGGGTTGGTTGGCTGATTTTTGCTTGCCTTCTCTATTTTAAGTTAAATCAGTAGTAACCTGACCGTTGGAGCCACAACATCTGGATTTGAGTCACAGATCCACTGACTTATAAAGGTGCGGGCAATTCACACTGCTCCCCTGAGCCGGTTTTCTCATATCTAAAAAACAGGATAAAATTGTTACCCGTGCCTATCTTGCTAGCTTACTGCACAATTATCTGAGCTATCCTACATTAACATGCACAGTGACCTGTAAATGTTTCCAAATAAGCGTGAAGGCATCATCATCCTGGCATGATATGAGCAGAGAAAAATATCCTTATTCCATTTTCAAAGAGCACCTTGGTAATGGGTTCCTCCCCAGATTCAGGAGGGCTCTAAAGAGGTGATCACTGCTGTGACGGCTGGCCAATGAGGAGCATCGCAGAGAGGAGGCGTCCTATTTACTTATTTATTCAATAACTAAATCAATAGTCATTTATGCATTTATGGGCTGAAGCAATTTCCAGTTTGCAATAATATGTTTCATAAACATCTGATTTCTATATTCTGAGCACTCTGCACAGTGATCTGTTGAGATTTTTTATATAATTCATTAATAATTATTCTATAATTTGTTCATATTTGCTTCATACACTTTGGAAACCTGGGGCAGACCCTGTATTACAAGGCTACTTTTACGACAATATGCTTTGTGGAATTATGGATGCAGTAATGGCATGGAGGTCATGCTACTGTGAAATAATCTATAAGAAACTGAATAATGACACCCTAAACATGTTCACATCCTAGTCCCCAAAATCCGTAATTATGTTGCCTCATATGCAAGTGGGATTTTGTTGATGTTATTACATTGAAGATCTTGAGATAGGGCTTATATTCTGGATTATCCAGGTGGGCCCAGGGTAACCATCAGGGTCTTATAAGAGGGAGGCAGAAAGTCAGCAGTGTGAAGGAGAGAATGGCAGAAGCCGAGGTCAGAGTGAGTTGGGGGCCATGAGTCAGAGTGTGTGGACAATCTCTAGAAGCTGGAAAACACAAAGAAACAGATTCTCCCCTACAGTCTGTGGAAGAAACACAGCCAGTTCCGCTGACATCTTGAACTTAGCACACTGAGCCTAATCTTGGACTTCTGACCTCTGGAACTATTAATGAACTACATGTATGTCACTTGTAAGCCCCAAATGTGGTACTTTGCTAAGGCAGCAATAAGAAACTAACATTCCAGCTTTAAAAAAATGTTTGTATTTCTACAAAATCGTATTTCAGATGTTCTCAGAGGTGCCTTTCAGTTCTGACAACTTACAACAGACACTGTCCTACGCTTGGGAAAACCCAGTTTTCCTTAGAGCACTGTAGTGAGCAGTTGCGTAGATAGTGCTATGCTGCCTCTAGAATTGGATGTTCGTTTCTTGTTTTACGTTGTCTCTGTTTTAGATTTAGCTTCTGCTGCATTTATTTGTGTGTGGAAGAAAAAACACTGTGCATTTATGTTTTTTTCTGGAACAAGACAGGGATAGAAATAAATGAAGAACTGTAATAAAGAACCAAATTCCGAAAGTTGGTCTCTAGTCCTGCCTTTGCTACAGTAGAGCCACTTCACGCCCTTTGGCCCTCTCTGATTAGTTTCTGGGGCGACTAAAACAAATTACCACAAACTGGTGGCTTCAAATGATGCATTCTTGCACAGTCCAGGAGTCCGGGAACCCGGAGTCCAGGTATCAGCTCTACATTAGCTCCTCTGGAACCTTGGACTGAGAATCTGATCCATTCTGCTTCCTGGTCTCTGGCGGTTGCCAGCAACCCTTGGCATTCTTTGCTTGTTGGTGTCATTCCAGTTTCTTCCTCTGTCATCACATGGCCTGTCTCATTTGTTTCCTCCGTGTCTCTGTTTTCCCTTCTTAAAAGGACACCGGTTATTAGATTTAGAGTCCATCTTGATCCAGCCACTGTGACCTCTGTATTAATCAAGGTTCTCTGGACAAACAGAACCCAGAGAATTTGTTATAAGGAATGAGCTAACCTGATTATGGAGACTTACCGGTTCTGAGATCCACTGGCGTAAGCTGGGGACTCAGGAGAGCTAATGCTGAGGTTCCAGTGTGAGTCCGGAAAAAGCCCATGTTCTAGTCTGAAGGTGGGAAAAATCAGTGCCCAACGTGGAAGGTGATCATGTAGGAATTCGCCTTTTTCCGGGGAGAACAACCTTGTTCTAGTCTAATTGGATGAGGTTCACACCCACATTGGGAAGGGCAGTCTGCTTTGCTCAGCCTATCGATTCAAATGTGAAACTCATCCAAATACACTCTCATTGAAACACTCAAAATAATGGTTATCAAATATCTGGGCACCGTGTCACCCCGTCGCATCGACACCTAAACTTAACCATCACAGCCTCATCATAACTACATTTTGTAATTAGTAATTATAAAGACCCTATCCTATATAATAAAAGGCTAATATGCAAACCAACCGAATGGCAGAACAACCGCTCTCTATGATGCACACTGACCACCAAGGGGCAGATGCTCAATGCAGGAGCTGGCCCCTGGTAGTCAATGCACTCCCACAGGGAGAGCGCCACTCAACGAGAAGCTGGGAGCGCAGTGGCAGGAGTCCCAGGGGGAGTGGGCCTAAGCTGGCAGTCGGACATCCCCCAAGGGCTCACAGACTGTGAGGGTGTAGGCCAGGCTGAGCCTTCCCCTCCACCCCCAAGTACACGAATGTCACGCACCTGGGCCTTTAGTATCTAAATAAGATCACATTCTGAGGTTGCAGGTGGACAAGTTCAGGGGTCACTATTCAGCGCACCACACCCTCTCTACATCCCAATCTGAGAAACAAGGCTCTGCACCCCGACTGGCACTTCCCATATTCGTTCTTCTGGAGGTTGGAGGCAGGTTCACCATAGCAAGTAGTTCTGGGTGCTCATAAAGGCTTTGAACAAAACTGGACAGGTTTCTTGACTACTGGCTCTTGGTTAGGAAAGGACACACAGCTCTGCTCTTCCTGTGTTTATTCAATCACAGAAACTGCCCTCCATTTTACTTGGTGTACCTATTGAACATCTTCCAATCCAAACCCCTGAAACCCAGGCTCAGAAATACTGAACTTCCAGGGACTCCTCAATTTCCAATCATTGTTTTTACCAAGCATTAGCTCTCCTACTTCCTTCTATAGAATAAATTTTCCTTCAATTCCCAGTCTTGATTTAAATGATACATATGGTAATGTTACTTAAATAAAAACATAAAACTATCTATAAATCCCTTATGCTTCTGACTCTTATCTATAGTAATAAAACCATAATATGCTAATTGGACCAGACAGCCAAAGGACCTTCCGGATGTCCTTCCAGATGACCTTCCAAACAAAGCCACAGTGGCAGGGGGCTGCAGCAGAAGCAGCTGTGGTGGCCAGCAGGGGGCCAAGGCAGAAGTGGCTAGAGGCAATCAGGCAGGCAGGCAGAGTGGTTAGGGATGATCAGATAGGCAGGAGAGTGGTTAGGAGTGATCAAGTAGCAGACAGGCAGGTGAGCAGTTAGGTGCCAAAGGTCCCAGATTGCAAGAGGGCACAGGCTAGGTTGAGGGACCCCCCTCTCCAAGTGCACAAATTTTGTGTTCTGGGCCTCTAGTGCGCGTGTATATATATATGTGTGTGTATATGTGTATATTTGTCACACACACACACAAATATACACAAATATACACAAATACATATATATGCACACATACAATACACATATAAATATGTACATATACACATACATATAACATAGAGTAAACAAAAAACAAATACCAAGAAGAACTGCACACCTCACAGATTGCTTGCAGATCTCAATTCCTTACAGTCCATTTTGAAAGTGTTAATTATAGATTCTCATGGTTCTCTTATGTAAGCCTAAATCTTCTTTGAAAGAGATCTACCTTATTCTTTCCTTTCATCCTCCTCCTCGGGACCAAGAAGGCATAAATATACATGAAGATAATGACTAATCACAAGTCTTAACTATCTCTATTCAGAAGGAGATCACGGTCATGAGTGTTCCCTTCACGTAACTTTATGCACAACTAAAAGTGTAATGCGGCTTCTGCAAATTCACAATTTAACCTCAGGAAGAAAGAGATGGAGTTTAATAATCTCCCCAAAAATGGCTCTCCGAGGTGGCCCTAACCATAAACAAATTTCATTAATTCAAACTAACTGGGCTATGAAGAGGCCAGTATGAATAGGAGAAGTCCGGATTAAATTATCTCTCTACTACCTAGTGAACATCGCTGCTCAAACGAGCAGAGCAAAATGTTGAGGCAGAGGTCCTTAACGAGCGGCTTTAATGAACAGGTAGAAACAGTTTAACATTAGCACAATGACTGTTTTCTTGTAAATTGATTCTCTCCTATCCTATTAAATGTTTTAATTCTCTGCAATCTTGTTTACCCCAGGAATTGGCTAAGAAAACCCTCTCTTTCATAGCTAGAGTAGCAGCAACATTTAGCTCGGGCCCGTACAAATGAGCTAGAGTTTCAAATTAGTAGCTTCTGATTTAATTAGGTTTTACTAATAACAAGTCAGGAAAATGCATTCACTGGCTTAGCCCACTAGGGGTTCCCTTCGAGTGCCGACATTAATTCTGACATTGACTTCATTGCCTCATGCTTCCCTCCCGCCTGCCTCCTCATTGCCAACAGTGTGAGGAACATTCTGACAAAACTCACTCAACATCACCAGCACTGCCAGCTCAGCAGATGGTGTATGAGTGGGGATTTAGCTGTCAGACTGTCTGATGAGATTAGAGGGTCACCCAAAGGTCACTGACCAAAATCCTTACTACCTTTCTGTACCTGTCCTGCAGGAGCTATCAGATGGGCATGCTTGCGATTAACATCATTCCCGAAGACGTTTAGCCATTTTGTGTACCTATCTTTTAATCCTCATCCGAGGATCACTTTTCATTTATTTTTTAGAGAAAGGATGAAGAAGAGAAAGACACAGAAGGAGAGAAACATCAATGTGAGAAACGTCAGTCAATGGCTTCCCATCTGCACTCCAACGAGGGATTGAACCAGCTGCCTAGGTATTTGCCCTGACCGGGAATTGAACCTGCAACCTTTCAGTATATGGAACAATGAGTGCTCCAACCAACTGAGCCACACGGCCAGGGTGAGATTTTGTGCACTTTTGGTAACATCAAAGTACCACTTTTCCTTTCATTTTTCTGTCATCCACATACTAGATATACATTAGCATGGCATGTACTATTCGTTCCAATCAATTTAAATTCCATAAAGATACGCTTTGTAAGAAGGATAAGCATCCTCCTAATTCCCATATTTCTTCTGGCTCCGACTACTCAGGGACCATGACTTACCAGACCAAGGAAACAAGCGAATAAACTCAACTTTTGTTATGTTTTTTTCACCACAAATCACTCCGCTAAGAATATGAGAAGACATTGAGGTCTTGTTTCAGTTGAGAAGATGTTCCTGGGAGCCCTGCCCAGGGGTCTGAGGCAAAACCCAGGAGGCAACACGGGATGAAACTCAGGAGGTGATTGTCACAGACGAAACCGGCAAAACATCTGTTTTTTACCCCACTGGCAGGTAACAGACAGGCAGCTTAATGACAAATGACTGTCCTGAGGAAGACCAATCATTCTCCTTCCCCAGCTAAGTCATTAGTGTCATAGTGTAATCGATGTCAACTAGCTTCCCTGCCATTTTTTGTAAAGGGGGGGAAATGGCCTCCTGGTTGGAATTATCCGATCACGTTAGTTGAGGAGTTTTGTCATAAGAAATCCATTTTCTGGATATCAATGTTTCATGACTTAAGAATCACCCGGAAGTTTTTGTTTTCACTGAAACCCCAGAATGTGGAGAAATAACTGGGACGGTGGGGAGGGGGTGGACAGGTGACAGTTTTCCTGGAAACAGAGAAAGGATCTTCCCAAGCCCCGCTCCTCTGCGTGGATGTCCATCAGCCAGAAAAGAAGGCATCAGAGAGGAAGCCACTGTCCCTTGGGAGATCCTGAAATATTTGTCACCAGCCTGGGACATGGTGAGGATTTCTGTCTTCACTCATCTAAACGCTACCAGTGTGGCTTTAGGGAGGCTCTTACTGTTACTGGATAATGTTTATGTCCCCCACAATTCCTATGTTGAAGCCTTAACCTCCTATGTGATAGTATTTGGAGGTGGTGTCTTTGAGAGGTGATTAGGGTTATTTTTATTATTTATTTTTTAAGCCTCCACTCGAGGATATTTTTCCATTGATTTTTTAGGCAGAGTGGAAGAGAGAACGAAAGACAGAGAAATATCAATGCAAGAGAAACACATCTATCGGTTGCCTCCTGCACATGCGCTGACCGGGACCCAGGCCAGGGAGGAGCCTGAAACCGAGGTACATGCCCTTGACCAGAATTGAACCCGGGACTCTTCAGTCCACAGGCTGCACTCTACCCACTGAGCCAAACCAGCTAGAGTGGGAGGAATTAGGTTTAGATGAGGTCATACAAGTGGACCCCTCATGCCAGGATTAGTGCCCCGGTAAAAAGAGGAAGAGGCATCACAGCTCTGTCTCAAAGTTCTCCCAGCACACACACCAAGCAAAGGCCTTGTAAGCACACAGCCAGCAGGAGCCGGCATTAACTCCTATTATCAGGACATATATTTTCTGATTCTCCATTCACTCTACACCACGTTTTGGGGTCCTACTAGGTGCCAACTATTGTGCTACAGAGGAGGTGATGTAATAATAAAGACAAACGTCCCTGCACTGTAAGTAGCTTTCGGTTGGCAGAGCTGGGTCCTATAGCTATAAATAAAGTGAGCTCATCGAATTCCTGGCCCCTAATAGCTGAAAAATGTATTTTTTTAAAGGGGGGGGGGGTCAGGAGTAAAAAATGACATGTAGTATTATTTTGGAGAAAATTAAAATTATTGGAAAATTTTATATTTAGGAGAAGTGATTCCAACAAGTCACCGGGAAGGCATTTTTCTCCTGAAGGTAATATTAATAATCTTTATTAGACATAAAATAATGTTTATTTTATTCTGCCCTGGCTCTAAAAATACACAGCTCAATGAGAGCCAAAATCTAATTTGTGATTTTCACAGCTAAATCATATCCATTTCCTTCCAAATCGGATATTAGCGGGCATAGCCGCTGGTGCCCAGCAGCAGCCCAGCCCTAAGTCCAATGGCTCCCCTGGGAGCGCTTGGAGGTAAGGCTCCATTTATAGCCGTGGTTCTCGACCTTTCTAACGCTGTGACCCTTTAATACAGCTCCTCATGTTGTGGTGAACCCCCAACCATAAATATCTGGGTTTTCCGATGGTTTTAGGCGACCCTGCCAGCGGTTCTCAACCTGTGAGTCACGACCCACTGGTTGAGAGCTGCTGCTGTAGAGCCTAAGACCATCGGAAAACACAGATATTTACATTATGATTCATAACAGTAGCAAAACTACACTTATGAAGTAGCAATGAAAATAATTTTATGTTTGGGGGTCACCACAACATGAGGAACTGTATTAAAGGAAGGCAGCGTGAGGAAGGTTGAGAACCACTGGTTTATAGCGATCCTGAAAAAGAGCATCTCCAAAATAGAAGATAGTCAATCAACAGACAGAAAGAAGGAGGAGACTTTTAAGGCTCTTTCCGAGTCCAGATTCCATCATCCTGAGAGAGTTTTGGCTCGTGAAATTCGATGGACACCCCATAGAGGCTCTGAATGGAAGCCAGGTTTTGTAATTTCTAACTTGTGAGTTTGTAAAGCAGGCTATAGTGGGTGTGGTCTAGAGCTCAAGAAATAAAACAATGTTGTCTTTGAAATAAGGGAAATTGTTTACAGGGCAAACAGATATGCAGGTTAGCAACCCATTTTACACAAACCTAAAAGCCTCCTGTAAGCCTTAGTATAGAGCAGTGATTCTCAACCTTTTTTAATACTGTGATCTCTTAATACAGTTCCTCATGTAGTGGTGACCCCCAATCTTAAAACTATTTTCGTTGCTACTTCATAACTGTAATTTTGCTACTGTTAATGAATCATAATGTAAATACCTGTTTTCCAATGGTCTTTGCGACCTTGCTAGCAGTTTTCAACTTGAGAACCGCCGCTGTAGAGCCTAAGACCATCAGAAAACACAGATATTTACATTATGATTCATAACAGTAGCAAAATAACAGTTATGAAGTAGCAACGAAAATAGTTTTATGATTGGGGGTCACCACAACATGAGGAACTGTATTAAAAGGTCACAGCATTAAAAAAAGGTTGAGAATCACTGGCATAGAGGATTACAGACAGACAGCCACAGAGGATACAGAGGCAACCACAGCTGGAAAGCTCACAACAAGCCCTGAAGAGTGGGCCACAGGGATACTGCTGCCTTCCGATTAGGGGTCACGGTGGAGGGAGAGGCAGCAACGGTTTTCCATGACCTTCACTTTGGGGCCTTGACAAAGACTGAATAAAGACCTAGAACAGTTTACTGGGTAATCTTTATGTGGCTAGAATGTTCCCTGGAGGAAATCTTTTTGGAAAAAAAAAAAGGCGGGGGGTGGGGGGGAGGAGTATTTGGGAGCATAGTGGCATAGTAATCCAAGGGCCTAGTTGTCCAGAGGGATTCTACATTCTGATAATCCAAAGAATAAGCACAAATTCAAAGGACTTCCTTGCCACCATTAAGAACATTCTGAATTTAAAGAACAATATCTTCCCAACTAATCTCTGACTGGGACAAGAATCAAGAACTAGGCTGCTTATGGTTGTGTTTTTAAAGTTGTATAGGATCTCAGAGGGGCATCTATATTACATGGAGGTTGGGAGCATGGGACTTGGAGGTAAAAACTCAGTTTAAATCCCATTTTTACCACATTCTATCTGTGTGACCTTGTGGTCAAGTCACTTATCCTCTCTGAGGCTTAATATTATAAATACAGATCTAAAAGTTACATTAATTTAGAATAAGGCTAATTTAGAATATAATTAAGTATATTTAATTTAAATCCCTTAAATATGAATGAACCATAATTCAAAGAAGGAACAACTTTCTCAATGTGATAGCTAAGATGTCTGAGGCAGGACCAATCTTCTGACTTCAGGCCAGTGTTCTCTGGCACCATGTTCTACACATTGGGGTTCTTTGAATATCCCATATACCCCTAATTTCTCTGTAAATCTATTCCCATAGCTTGCTCCTTACTCAAGGAAAAAAGTTCCCCAATTCTTTTCTGAGAAGAGTTCTCATTCTCCAATATCCTATGATCTGACTCTTAACTGTTTCATCATTTGACCCCTAAGTGTTCTAGCTTAAGCTTTCCTTTATTTCTAGTAGCCAATAACTGGTCATTGAGTATTGCTGTCAGTGAATTATTTGATATGTATTTATTGCTGGATCATCTTTCACAATATTAATGATGATGCATTTTAATCTCTAGCCCCGTCAGACTTTTCACCATAAATTATATAACCAGCTGACAATAGCCTTACATACTCCCAATCACACATCCAAGACATGTATCAATAGATCAATCAATTCATGATCTCCAGTGGGTCGATAGAAATTCTTCAGTTGGAATTCAAAGAGTTAGAAATTTTAAATGGGAAGGATGTCCAAAGATGTTGGTTCCCGGTACTTCTAATCTCTGTTTTGAGAAATCCAGATGACTGAGATGCCAAGAACTCTCTCCCTAAGCCCAGCTGGAGAGCTGCACAAGCAGAGGAAAGAGAGCAGTCTGTTCTTAGAGGAGGAAAAGGTTCATTTTCCTGAGGGTCTGCAATAATTTCATCCTTTGAAACTAAGGATGAAATGGATTCATGACCCAACTGTTTGCCTACTCCTTAGCCACTGCAGTTGTAGATCTATATCCAGTCTATATAATGACAACTGTCTCTCTGTCTTGAGCTTCAAGACAGGACCCTTTGCTCCACTGTGGGGAATTCTTTTAGGTCTTAAATAGGAAGGAAAATTAAGCCATTTCAATTCTGGATCACTTATTCAGTGCCATAAAAATCAACGTGCCACTCAAACTACCAAGAGAAAAATGTGCAGTTTCCAGTATACCTATGAGTTTAAGAAGTCCTCTTCACTATCCTCATTAAGGCCAAACTTTAAGGAGATTAGTCATTATCAGTGACTCTAAAGATAAGATTCACACCATTTCATGGCATCTCTTTCAGAATCAGACATATATATTAGTATTAGTGGCCCAGTGCACAAAATTTGTGCACATTAAAAGGGACTTAATTAGAGGAAATAACTTAATATTGCTATTTACCCTTTCTCTATAATATAAGTGTCAGAGATGAAGAAAATTAATAAAATATACATAAAACCTTCCTCCTGTCAGAGTCTGGGGCGCACCATGGGACTCAGAGTCAAGTCCCGCCCACCCACATGTGCCTCAAAATCATATGAGACTCAGACCCAGCTGCCCCCCAACACACACTGGGCTAGATCTAGATCTAGCCAGGCCCACCCTTGTCAAGCTCCACAGGCAGGGAGCACAGCCTCAGGTCCCCCATCAAGCCCTGGGGATGTGGCCTGAGTTCCCCTAACCCAGCACTGAGGGTGCACCTTGAGATCCCCTGTCAAGCCCCACTGGGAGCCAGGGGTGGGGGCATGGCCTGAGGTCCCCTGTCAAGCCCTGCTGGGTGGGGGACACGGCCTGAGGTCCCTTGTCAAGCCCCATGGGGGCGGGGGAAGGTGTAGCTCAGGTCCCTGCTGATTGCTCGTTAAGGCTCCTTATGGCAGTGGTTCTCAACCTTTCCAATGCCGTGACCCTTTAAGACAGTTCCTCTTGTTGTGGTGACCCCCAACCATAAAATCACGGCATTAGAAAGGTTGAGAACCACTGCCTTATTGGAACTTGGCCTCAACTTGGGTGCAGCCATCTTTGTGATGGAGTGATGGTCAATTAGCATATTCCCTCTTTATTAGATAGGATGAGCCTGTGCTTAAAATAACCAATCCCAAAGATCCATACTTCATCTCTACATGAATTCTCAGTCCTGGGTTCCCTTGAACACCAGTGTTCCACTTCAAAGTTTGTATTAGCCATTTGAGGACAACCTTCCGTGGCCTAAAAGTAATATGTTTAATATTAAATGTGTGTTTTTCTCCAAAGTACTTCATACCTTGTCACAGGCCCTAAATAAATAGTTGTTGGCTAAATTCATAAACCTCTTCCTGTTGACCTTGATATTTAGTCATTGTTCCATCATTTCTCAGGTTCACAAGCATCAAGAAGTCATTTTCTTTGACTCTGCCCTTTCCATGAACCCTCAAGTCTGATCAGTCACCAGTCTGTCAAATATTTCTCTGAGATACATCCACGTTTGTCAACAGCCAGATTCAGGGACCTTAGTATTTTTATGCCTCTCTCTTGAACTCTCTTCTCAGTTTCTCCCCACACTAATCTATCTTTAATCTGTCTTTTTAATCTATACTTGCAAACCAGGGTTTTGACAGAAAACTTCCCATTTATCCAATCTCTAAAAGTCAGGAGAGTACTTTCAAATCCTGGAGTTGTGGTTTTCAAACTTCGCAAAGAGCCACAGGAGTGCAATAGACAGAAGGTGTGGGAAGACAAATGAAAAAGCTTCTAGGGCCTTCTCATCCCTTCTTCCACCAGAGATCATTCTTTTTCATTTTTTTTTTCTATTTTACAGGTTGGGATCCCTATCAGTTACTTTAAAGCAGTGGTTCTCAACCTGTGGGTCGCGACCCTTTTGGGGGTCGAACGACACTTTCACAGGGGTCGCCTAAGACCATCGGAAAACACAGGTATTTACATTATAATTCATAACAATAGCAAAATTATAGTTATGAAGTATGATTGGGGATCACCACAACATGAGGAACTGTATTAAAGGGTCTCAGCATTAGAAAGGTTGAGAACCACTGCTTTAAAGTGATCTCTATTGGCAAAAAAAACAAGTTAGTAAAACAATGGCTCAGGTATAACAGGCAAAACTCCTTAACCTGCCATTTAAGACTCTTCCAATCTAGCCCCTCATACTTTTGCAATAATAGCTCATTTTACAGTGGTAACTCGATATACGAGTGCCCTAACATACGAGATTTTTGAGCTACGAGCCATCGAGCAAGTGATTTTTGCTTTGAAATACGAGCAACATTTGAGATAGGAGTAATTGCGCAGATTGGCCGGCTGCACAAGACCCACCCGTTTACCACGACTCGAGCGTCTCATAGTTTCCCACGCCTCAAGGTTACGGAACGAATTAAACTCGTATGTCGAGGTACCACTGTATTTCTCTTCAAGTTGGCTTTGCCACTTACTGTCTCAATAGATCTTAGCTACCACCTTTCCTTCTCATCCCCCTTACCTAACTGTTCTCCATTTGTGGTAGTCATAAGTGTATTACCAACTAAGTATTTCTACTTGTCTACTCTCCCAATGCAAGACAGAATTGCTCTTCTCAGGATTGTGTGTATAGTTCCAGCCATGACATTTGGGGCAGACTCACTTGTGTCACTAACAGAGGAGAGCATGAACTGCCGTTTTAGACACATACACCTCTACACCCACCAACATCTGTCCTTCTCTCTGATACTGCAGCTGGCTACTCTGAGCACGGTTGCACCATCAGACTGGATCCTAGAGTAAGGATGAGATTGAGCAGATTCCCCCAAATTCAAGAGTGAGTGAGGACTAAAGATCTGTTGCTTTAAGTGGCTAAGACTTTGAGATTGTGTCATGTTGCTGTGATATCAACAAGTGTTGGGCTAAAATAAAATCCTTTCCAAGGTAATTTTTGACTAAACAATTTTATTATGTATATGTTATCTCATATGTTATGTATATGTTACTACTTTCCTACTTTCACCAAAGAAAAATGTTTCTCAGTGAAAATCAGTAGTATATCCAGTATCCCTTCCACAGAACTACAAAAGCACTGTCATTACTTGTACTCACTTGGCATTTATATCAATAGGCTACCTCACGTTTTTAAGTTATATGTGAATGTGCATAAGCATCTCCCTTATAAGTCATAATCTCTTGAACTTGACCATCCCCTAGTAGGTCTCAGAGTGGAGAGGGTATATTGCACTTTGTGCTTCTTTCCCAGTCCCCCTAACCTCAATATTCTTGTCCAGATGAAATTTGATTAAATTCACATCAAGAAAGTTGTGGAAAAAAGTAATTTTATAAGAATAAAGTGAAAAATTTTCACCAAGAATTAAGTATATATGGGTGGGAGGAGGAGAGTAAGTGTCTCAGAGACTACTTACAGTTATTAATTCATTCAACCCCCCCCCCCCCTGTCCATAAGCTCCTTGACTCAAGACAGAAATGAAGAGTTTTGTGAGGCTCATTAAACTGCGGTAGACCCTGCCTTACCATTTCTCACATCCCCATCATCTTTGAAGCCCAAGATTACGGCAACTTCCTCCTGTTATATAATTCCCATGGGTCCAGTCCAAAGATGCTTAACAAGCATTTATTTCTGGATTTATGTGTGTGTGTTTCACTTCCCCACAGAGAATTGAGTCCCTTTCATGGGCACAGAAGATGGAAATAGGAATTTGATCACCGCCCAGAATTACTAAAAAGAGCTGACAGTAGTTGATAGTGACTTTGTACTACCAGTGTGCCAGGTACCGCTATAAGCATTTTGCACGTGAACCTGGTGGTGAGGTTAGATGCCTGGGTCAGGTTGACTAAACTCCAGTCCTTGATCTTTAATTACTACCCATGTGACCTTGGGCAGACAACTTATCTGCACCTCAGTTTTCATATATATGAGGTGATAACCATAAGAGCACCTACCTCACAGCATTGCTGTGAGCCTTAAAGGAAGTAACACATGCCCAAATCTTAAAACACTCTCTAGCGCACAGTGTAAGCTCAGCATGTGCTAGCTGTTTCCTGACAGGGAGCCAGTTAGGATAGACATTCCGGACCTAAAGAAGGTTGCAGAGAGAAGACACAAAGGCAAACATCACAGATCGCAGCTCTTAGTAGCAGATCCGGAGAGACCTACCAGAGATCGGCCGTTGGCTCCTATTGAGATGAAGGCATCGGTTCCTGACAGAGGTCCCTGCTGCCTGGATTATTGCCGTCACTGCTGTTTCACATCACAGGGCTTTTTTTTTTTTTTTCTCACTCAAGAGATAACCATAATGCACTTGGCAGTTCAGGGCTTTTCATTTATGGGATGTGATAACAACTCGCTTAGCTTTTGTTTCTCACCGAAGTATGCCAGGCCATCCCTGAGGAGAGCTTTACGGGAATTCCTCCCGCTGTTCAACAGGACACGAACCAGGCCCAGTATGATTCTCCGGGGAAGGAGAGAAGAATCAGCTCTGACCTGCGATAATTGCTTTTAAAACATAAGCAATAGTCGGGATGGAAAAGACCGACCAAGGAACAGGTCTGGGCTCTGGAATCCTGTTAGGAGGTATTCCCAGGCTGCTGTGTCATCCGACTACGTGGCCACAGCTTGTCCGTGATTCATGTATCAGGACATCTGCAGGCAATAAGCCAGAAGTGGGCACCCCAGTTGTCAGGTGGGTTACAGACTTGGTTCATGCAAACATAAGAATGTGCATAAGCATCTCCCATATAAATCATAACCTCTTCAACTTGAACATCTCCTAGTAGGTCTCAGAGTCGAGAGGGGGAGAAGCAGAGAAA
The DNA here is from genome assembly GCA_004026805.1 of Lasiurus borealis. NCBI lineage: Eukaryota > Metazoa > Chordata > Mammalia > Chiroptera > Vespertilionidae > Lasiurus > Lasiurus borealis. The sequence goes on from PVJN01028792.1 coordinate 20,006, forward strand.
CCACCTTTTCTTCCTTCTCCTGCACTGGCCACCAGGAAGGGGTAAGGGATTTTCTAAATGCAGAATAGAAGCCCTCTTGGCTGATTTGGGCAATTGGCAGAAGGAAAGAACATGAAATGCGTATGCGGTTCTTTGACATGATATTTATATTGCCAGTTTAACTATCATTGTGAAGAAATTTCAATATATAAAAATATCTATATTTCTGACTTATAACTTCACTCTTTCAATCGCTATTTTTATTTTTCCCAAATACAATAATTCTATATATTACATGATTATACCATCATTTAACCTCTGCCCCATATTTGAATAATTATATCGCTTCTAATTGCTTAACACAGAGGTAAATCTGTTTCATTTCCACCTATTTCTTCAGCAAAGATTTCTAGCAGAACTATTTCTGAGTTATACTGTATGAGTATTTTAAGGTATGTACATATTTCCATATTTCTTCTTCAAGAAGGAATGTTACACTCTTTCAAATGCATGAGAAAGAGTCTTGCTCTTCCAAGCCTCCTAGCCTTCATGACAGGTGGGTTAGAAGGTAGGCAGCTATATATTTGTGGCCTTCTTCTATTTTAAAAATCTTAGCTAAATTTAGAAACAGTTGAGGGTTAATCCACCTGGAACAACATGGTGCATGCAAACTGTCATAAAGCTTTAAACAGATTCTAATTCACACTGGAACTGAGGCAGGTAGGAAATCAGGGAAACTCAGAATAGTCAAGGTAGACTTCAGGAAGCAGCTAGTCTTCAGGTGAACCTAAAGGCATGATTAATATCTGTTCAGCTACATAGGAAAAACATGCCTATCTGGGCAGAAGGAAAACTCAGATAAATATATGAATCCAAAACGAGCCAGAAATATTTGGGGGGATGGTTTGTCCTAACAAACATTCATTTCTACATCCATTCATTCAAGCAGTATTTCCTTGGTACACATGAAGTACCTGGCAGTGTGCTGGGTGCCGAAATTACAAGGATGAATAAAACACAGTTTTGGTCTGCAGATGAAATAACCTCCTAACTAGCCTCCCTGCCTCCGAGTTCAATCACCCCCAATCCATCACTACCACTGCCATCAAAGTAGCCTCCCAAATATAAACCTGTTTATATTTATACGATATCCTGATTTTAATCCCCAGCTCATTTTTACAGGATTGGGAAATTTCAGTGGCTTAGCCATGCTTTAGGATACAATCCAAAGACCTTAATGGGGTTTTATGGTTTTTCTCCATCTGTGGGCCTCCTACCTGCCCCCTCCTAGTACTCACCTTCTCTCCCTCTTTTTCCAGAAATAATAGTATGCTTCTTTGGTTCTTTCAACTCTTCAAATGCAAACTCCTCACACACAGTGTCTAAACTCTTAGAATCCACACATGCTCTTTTCTTTTCAAAAGTACCTCCCCTTTCCTATTCTCCTGCTACACCAAATGCCACCTGTCCATCCTCTAGCCATCAGCTTCAGAAAGGCTGCCCTGGGCCCTGAGTCTGGGCTAAATTTCCCAGTTGCATATTCTCAAAGCTCCTTCCACTTCCCCTGGCATAACTCATTCTATTTGCATAATTTCTTTTCTTACAGCCCCTCAAGATTGTAGACTCCATAAATACCAAAATTCTGTGCTTTACATTTTTCTCTAAGTGCCTAACATTGCATTATGCATATAGGAGTTTCTTACTACATACTTGTTGACATGAATCTAAATACAGGGTGCTGTATTGTTACAAACCCTGTTAAGGAAAAGATTAAAGATTCAGAACATGGAATCCTTTGGTCAAACAGAACCAGTACAGGTTTTGAACAGAACTCAGGCTCAGGGTCGAAACCGGTTTGGCTCAGTGGATAGAGCGCTAGCCTGTGGACTGAAGGGTCCCAGGTTTGATTCCCATCAAGGGCATGTACCTTGGTTGAGGCACATCCCCAGTAGGGGGCGTGCAAGAGGCAGCTGATCTATGTCTCTCGCTCATCAATGTTTCTAACTCTCTATCCCTCTTCCTTCTTCTCTGTAAAAAAATCAATAAAATATAAAAAAAAATGTGTGAAATAAGTAGAGACAAAGATCTAAGAATGTAAACATAAAATGTTAAAAAAGAAAAAAAGAACTCAGGCTCAGGAAAACATAGTGTCATTTTTCAAATAATAATAATAATCTACTCAGTCTGAGTAGTTCAGTTATCTTATAATAAGTAAGTTCCCACTATATTTATCATGGATTAGAACTCAGAAGACAAGATCCAAACTGAGAGGCTTTGAGTAAGACAAATTTGAATGGATACCCCATCTGAGACTTTTTAGCTATGTGAGCTTGGGCAAATTATTTAACCTCTCTGAGCCTCAATTCCCTCTTCTATAAACCGAGAGGCTAATATCTCTCTTCCAAGGTCATGAGACCAAGAAGGTAGAGCACTGAATATAGCTCTCATCAAACCCTCACATTCACTAAATATTCATTTTGTTCCCTCTCCCTCTCAGCTCTCCCTCAGATCCCCCAAAGAAACTTGGACAAATCATTTCTTCCTGCGCTTTCATGCTCTCCACTGTAAAACTCAGGGATTGGGAGCCCACAGTGATTGCTGAAACTGGTCAGACCTAAGCATCAATCATCCAGAGAGCTTTGGCTGGAAATCTCCAGGGTAGACCTGGAAGCGGGTTTCTTTATAAAGTTCCCCCAGGTGATCCAGTGGCAGCCAGCCCAGCTCAGAACTGCAGTCCAGTGTCTTGGAAACACTAGCCTTTTCCAGCTCAAACAGGCAATAGTTTCATTCTTTTCACTGCTTCACACATGGAAAATGTTTACCCAATAAATCAAAATATGACTCACCTGGCTGGCATTTTTTGTTCCACCAGACCAAAACTATGCCTTCGTTAGCTTTATGTGTGTGCTCACATGCGTATGGGTGTCTGTTGAGGGAGGAGGAAGGAAAAACATTTAAAAATATCTTGCCTGTTTCCAACATTTTCTTTTCTGATTGGCATGAGCCATACCCCCCAACAATGAGACCACAGTGGGATCAAGCAGTGAACTGCCCACAGAAGGCTGCTCTTAAAGTGGAGGATCCCTTCAGTCTTTTGCTCTTGGTATATTGATATCAATCGCATTAGTAATTTGGCCAATGGTCGTTGATTGACCTATTAAGGCAACACCAGAAGATGTGGTCATTATGGACTCTCTGAACCAAGAAAAGTTAGTATGAATTCTCTGAATCAAGAAAACTTAGTAAAGACAAAATTAAGACCGGGCCAGAAGTTACTTGTTTCTTTAAGAGAGAACATGAGTAGAATCAAAGCCTCTTAAGGAGAAAAAAAAGGGAGTGGGGAGTTGGATCTCCACCTGATAAAACAACAGAAAACATAAAAACTAAATGAGGCATGCAAGAGATGCAAAACCCTTGGAAAAATCTGAACTCAAACCCTGACGAATTATATGAAAATTTTATAAACATTTCTTCAGCTCCAGATGTTCTACTTCAAATTGAGATAAAAATCTATTAAGACATAGCCCGTCCCATTGAAAAACTTTCAACAAAGAAATCTAAAAAGGATGGTTATTAAGGACATGTACCCAGTGCTGGCTACATTATAGATGATATTTTATTTAATCTTCACAATCCTATATTGCAGATATCATCTGACACATTTGACAGCTTGCCTAATATCAGAGCTAATACCATTTGACTACCTCGTTTTTAGTAATAAATGGACTGTTCAGAAACATCGTAATCCACAGAAAATATTTCCACGCATATCTTTCTGATTATACTCAAAGTTCAAACATTCATTAAAGGGATATTTTCATTGAAATGCATTAAGCCCAATAAGTTCCTCTGTGACAACCCAGAAACTTAATAGTCACTCAAGTTTCAAGGTCAAGACTCTGCTTCCTGAGATGGCACGGCCATTTGGGCGTTAAGGCTAGAATCAGTCCATGCCAGCCACGTAAATCTGCTCTCTCTTCCCTACGCCAGAATAAGCAGAGAACTTGCCCCTTATTTACACCCATGTGCTGGGTAAAATGACAGTCCAAACTCCAAACAGTCATACGGAATGCCTGCTGGGCACTGGTGGACCGAGAGTCATGCCAAAAGGGCTAGAGGACTGGAAACAAAATTCACCCAGTGGCTCCAAGAACAAAATCCACATATTTTCTTTCTTCCTCTACCAATAAAAAGTCATCCCAAAACTAACAGTCTATCTAGGCTCATAATTGGACAACCAAGTATTCACTATTCCCCCCAAATCCTTTTAAAAAGTCTCATTGACGGAGCTGGAAAGAAGCTGAAATAATTTTTGCGTCTGATTGAAAACATGTTTCCTGATTCTCTTGGGCTTCCACGTTTAACAGCTCATTCCACAAAAACAACCTCTCTCCTCTCAGCATGGCCTGGAGGGTTTCTGACCTTATTGGTGCACTTTAACACACAGACGGTCCCCTTTTGAATGTGACCTGTCATCACTGAATTTTGACTATACAAATCCAATCGTCCCTTCCCCCCCAAATGAGCTGAATACACCTCTCTGTTTTGATTCAAGCTGGACGGTTGCTAATGAACTTGAAAAGGTTGCGTCTCACTTTCTGGTATCCTTGGACAGATTGCAAATCATAACCATACTAATTAGCACACGGATTTCTGGATTTAAGTGTGCCAGGCTAAGGGAGAGGTGTGGTAGGGGAGAGAAGGAAGAGGAAAGAGTTACTCAGGGGAGAAAATAGAAGGGGAAAAGCGTGGACAAAAGGGATGTGAGGGACCTTGTTTTATTCTTCTAAGCAGATACCCACTTCAGGATTAACTTCTGGAAAAGTCCTTAAACATCATTAGCCTTACTTTGTTGTTACTCAAGAATAAATATCCCCGTTCTTTCTTCCTAGATCCTCTTTTTTTTTCCTTCTTTTGAATCATGGAAACACAACAGGTTTGGGGAGGTGCTGAATTAAATTCTCTCTGGCCTTGCTGGCAACCACAGTCAAGCCCATTGAAATCCTATCCGTTTATATAAATGAACTAGAAAAATAGGTCTTTATTTGGAAAGTCTCTGAGCTAAATCTTGCTCTCCTAGCAAAAAAATGGTAAACTATCATCTTTTAAAGTATACGTGTGTATACGCACACTTGTGTGTATGTGTGTATATCAGAGATATTAGATCCATATATATATTATGCATATTAATTTTTATGCATAGGTAGGTGGGTAGACAGACAAACAGAAAGAATGAGACAGAGGTTCTACCAACAAAAAATAGGGGCGGGAGAGGGGGAAGAACCCTCCTGGAAGTAACTTCCCATCCACATGGTGTTGCTCACCTCCTTCTTCCCTGAAGGCTCAGGAGACCACAGAGCCCTTCTCCAGTTACGAGTGCATGCCTTGTTTTTCAACTTTGTCTCTCTGCCTTTTAAATCCTCCCCACGCCCCCCCCCCCTCCTCCAGCCCTTCAAATAGGCCTGTCCTAAATGGACCCTGCGCACTGGCCCGATGTTAAAAGAGAAATGTTTATCTTGGAGTATAGAGATAATTGACAATTAGAAAAGAAGACGCTTTTAGCTCTCGGTCCGGGCACAGCGCTCCTGGACAAAGTGCTCTTTGCTTTGAAGCAGGGTGGGGTGCCGAGTGACTCAGGCAAGGAGCTGCGCGTGTTTATACTTAGTGCCTCCCAGCATCCAGGGCTGGAGTCTCTGGGACAGAATTTCTCTGCAACTGGTCCCGAAGAAAATGAACGTCTCCTAAAACGTAAGAGCAAGGGATTCCAGCTCCTCTGGGTGAGAATCTAACGTATCTTCCCCGACGTGTGGAATGATAAGAAGTGATCTGTAGAGCTGAACCCACATCTGACTCCAGGTTTTGTTAACCACCCACCAGAGAAACGTGCTCTAATGAAAACTGGCTTTCTCCCAGATTCCAGTCTAGAAAGTTAAGTAATGTATGGCTTCCCCTCCTCCCCTCCAAAAAAAAAAATTATCATTACACTAGTATCTCAAATGTGGCTTGCTCCATCGTATATTCATTTTTATTTTATGAAAATGTTATACTATTTCCTTTTCAAAATCCACAGCCATTATTCTCTCCAACAAGGGTAACTATTCTAATGCATTTAATGAGTTGCTTTTTAGTTTTTAATGTATTCTTAAAATTAGGTATATTTTATATCAATAGAAGTTTTAAAATTGTTATAAAAGTTATTAAATACTTCATTCTGTTTTTTTGCCTTTTCCTCATTATATTTTTAAGATCCGTTCTTGTAGCTTTGTGTGAATCTAACTTATTGCTTCTATTGTGTTCATCTACCATTTCTTATCTCTCCAAAAGTCTATATTACACCCCTTCCTAAGTCCAGGAATGACTAAACCAACCTTTCAAAGGAAAATCAAAGAATGGAGATGTGTCCTGTGATATACACAGACATAGTACAAAGCCATAATAATAAAAACAGTGCAGTCATAGATCAAGAACAAATAGATCAACAGAGAGCCAAGAGACAGATTCTCAACTTAAAAAGACAGAATATACTAAGGAGAATGCCTTTAAAAATGGGGGGGAGGGGAGATGGTTCCTAGGAGGGCATGGGAAAACTGCCTCTCTATATATGTAGAAAAACTGGGAATCTAACACATTTCATGATGGACCTATAGATGAATTAAAGGTAAAATGATAAAGTTATAATAAGGGAATATATGTAACTTTGTAACCTAGCAATAGAAAAATATTTTAAAAGAAAATTTCAAAAATGAAAAATATAAGACAAAGGTGATAATTTATAAATAATTAAGTATTTGTGTTCAATAAAAAGCATCAAGTGACAAAGTAATTTTTTTGTGTGTGTTTACCACTTGGTAGTAAGAAATTGTTATTGCTTCTTTTCATCTGACCTGCTCCAAATCCCAAAGAAAATGCA
>PVJN01028793.1:0-26924 GCA_004026805.1 Lasiurus borealis
CGTGGCATTTATGTTTGAAATGAAAGGACCTGGGAGTCGTTGTTGCAAAGGGGTGGGCTGCTGGTGGGAAAAGTGGCAGGAGGGATGCGGGATGTTTCTCTGTCACGGTACATGTGTGTGAGTTTCTTCTTGAAGAAGTTCCCATGAATGAAAACGAGGAAGCAAAAACGTGTGGGCGCGATTCATCTTTCACAGCCACAGGTTCGAAGAGGCTGGGGGTGGTTGCTTCTTGGACCATCTTGGGGCAGGAAATGAGAGAAAGCTAGAGGTTCTGGCCTTTAAAATAACACTCGTTTTCGTGTTTGTTTTTTTTTTCTAAAAACCTAGATATTAATCAAACCACCCTATAAAGGCGTTGTTGTGTGTGTGTTTTAGAAAAAAAAGTTTTAAAGTGTGCTGTGCTAGCACTGAAGAATCAGCCAAGAAACATCATCTCCCCCGTGAAAGAAATAGATGGAGGGTTTGGGAAAGTTTAAGAAAAGGAAAGTGAGGAATCGAACCCCAGCAGGAGGGCAGTGGGTTTCTGGCCTCAGGGGGCCGGGGATTTGGAAGACAATCGAGCTGCTTTCTCCCAGGCAGCCTGCGGAGGAATGTTAAGAGGATGTGGAGTTATTTAGATTCCCCCGACAGGTCCTGACAGGCCGGCGAAAATAACTAATTACCACACAATTGTTGCCATTCTGGAGTGGATCAGGAGGCTTGTTGAGTCAGGATGGACTCACAGAATAGGAGAATCTGCCACGGCTCATTGGCATAGATTGCTTTCTGGAAGGCGTGTGAAGTCCTAAGCGTGCGGCTCGCCTCGCCTCGTGGCTCTTGGCGGCACTTTGGATGCTTGCTTCCACCCAGTGTTTTCCGAGGGGGTCCCTCCAGCATGTTCGCGTGTCCGTGACTTTAAGCCTGGCATCCGTGGCGTGTCCAGCAGGTTCAAGGAAGAGCACTTCATGACAACTGAGATCGGTGGCTTTTCCCCTCCACCTCATTTAAAAGGATGGAGCAGCCCTAGCCACGTTGGCTCAGTGGCTTGTGACCTGAGAGGTCCCGGGTTCGATTCCGGTGAAGGGCACATGCCTGGGCTGTGGGCTCCATTCCCAGTGGGGGACTTGCAGGAGGCAGCTGATCAATGCTTTTCTCTCATCACGGATGGTTCTGTTTCTCTCTCCCTCTTCCTTCCTCTCTGAAATCAGTGTGTGTGTGTGTGTGTGTGTGTGTGTGTGTGTGTGTGTAGCAGAACAGTCCCCAATACTCAGTACTTGCACCCCAACTTCTAAGAGGGACGATCAGGACCTTGCCTCTCCATGGTTTCTTGGCACCATTGACATTTGGATGGGGCGTTTCTTTGTCGGGGACTGCACTCCCTCCCCAGTTTTGACAACCAAAAGGTCTCCAGGCTTGCCAAGTGTTCCCTGTGGGGCAAGTCCCGCCCCCCCTTCACCCAGGCTTAGAACCACTGCTCTGAAAATCCACTTTTGAGGCCTCCTGCTGTAGAGGAGAAAGAGAGAACTGAGGGTGGGGAGGGCAGAGGGACCCAGGAGGGGCTGTGTTAAAGAATCGAGATCGGACACACGTTGCCTTGACCATTTCGCTTTGGTTTGGTTTTGTTCGGTTTGAAATGACATGGGACTGGGCGGGGAGCAGGACCTCAGCGCCGCTCTGGATTTACGCCCTGCTCCGGGCCTCTCCCCTCATGGCCCTTCCCGGGCCCGATTTGATCCGGTGTCCTGGCTGTAAAGGGATCAGATTTCTTTCTCCGCGCTGAATCCTATCTTAAGTGCCTCCCAGGAATGCACTGTGTAAAAAGCACACACCTCGCGGAATAGCCCGTTTGATAAAGCAAATAATTCCCCATAACTTCTCACGTCGGCAAACACAGGTTTCTTGGGGTGTGGGCTTTGGGGACACGTGGACACACACACCTGTTGGGTTGTTTTTTCTCTCTTCCTGGAACCTGCAGCTGAGAGCTTGCATTGCTTTTTCCCATCCCCCCCCTCTGCAGTGCCTCTCCCGCTTGCTGATTGTCTGGGAATTGGGTCTCACTTTGTCACTGAGATGGAAGAGTATGGCACAGCCTTTCTCCAACTCACAGGTGACATTCAAGTTAAATGGTTGGGAAAATTTAAAATATATATATAATTTATTGATTTTTTACAGAGAGGAAGGGAGAGGGAGAAGAGAGAGGGATAGAGAATTAGAAACATCAATGAGAGAGAGACATGGGTCAGCTGCCTCCTGGACGCCCCCTACTGGGGATGTGCTCGCAACCAAGGCACATGCCCTTGACCAGAATGGAACCTGGGACCTTTCAGTCCGCAGGCCGATGCTCTATACACTAAGCCAAACCAGTTTCGGCGGGAAAATTTTTTTCCACTTAAAAATGGTCTCACCTCTTCAGTACACGCTGCCGCTACATTAACAGCTTACAGAATGAATAAAGCTGTAGCAGACAAATACAGTGGTACCTCAAGATACGAGTGCCCTAACACACGAGATTTTTGAGATATGAGCCGTCAAGGGAGCGATTTTTGCTTTGAAATACGAGCAACATTTGTGATAGGAGTAATGGTGTGGATCGGCCGGCTGCACACGACCCACCAGTTTACCGCGAATCGAGTGTCTCATAGTTTCCCACGCCTCAAGGTCACGGAACGAATTAAACTTGTATCTTGAGGTACCACTATACTGGCACAAAACACGGGAACAGCCAGTTTTGCTTAGTGCCTCTTTTGGTGGCCCCAGGCACCAGTTCTAGCTTTCCGTGTACAGTCAGAGCCTCATAAAATAGTTCTCACCAACGCGTGATCTGTATGGCGTTTCATGGTGGCTCTCCAAGAATGTGGCACCCAAACAGCAGCAGACAGGCCACTCTGGGCAGCGGTTGCCCACCTTTCAGACCTCACAGACCCCCGCTGGTCCACAGACCACCGGCAGGCGACCGCTGCTCCATGGGGTACGTCCCAAGCCCAGGTGGGACGGGGGTGGCACTTGCCATTGGCTGGACATTTGGGGGAACACCTCTACTTGTTGGAGTCCATTCTCGGCGATAGGGCCAGACTGGCTTACGGTGTTCCCCAAGTTGTGTTTTCTGCTTTTGGGAAGCAAACCTTCCTTTTGCCTCTCCGTGGAGGCACCAATGCATCCTACACCATGTGTCTGTTAGACGCATTTCCTAATCATTAACAGCCCCTCCCCCCATTCAGTAGACCCAAGACCCAGGAGTGCAGAGAGGGCTGCTCTGTGAGGTCTGCCTTCTCCCCAGGCTGTGGGCCCAGCTTCTGCCTATGTGGGCTGCTCATGGTTAATAAATAAACAGATGAACGCCAGTGGTTCCCATAGAAAGACCACCTAGGAGCCTGGTCTGCAAGAAGCTCGCGTGTCTGCAATCTGTTGTCCTGTCCACAGAGACTGTTCTGCGTATTATTATTATTTTTTTTTCCAAAAGGAGAAATCCAATCTCCCCTACCCCTCCAACAGCTTTTAATGCTGAGGGACTATCAAAGGGATCCTTTAAGGATGAAAGGCTGAGACCGGTTTGGCTCAGTGGATAGAGCGTCGGCCTGCGGATTGAAAGGTCCCAGGTTCGATTCCGGTGGAGGGCATGTATCTTGGTTGCAGGCACATCTCCCTTGTGGGGTGTGCAGGAGGCGGCTGATAGATGTCTCTCATTGATGTTTCTGACTTTCTATCCCTCTCCCTTCCTCTCTGTAAAAAATCAATAAAATACTTTAAAAAAAAAAAAAAAGGATGCCGGGAAGGGGGCGGTCTATGGTTTGGAGAATTTGGACAGAAAGAGCTTTATACGTTTTTCTTCACACGGCCCCGAAATTCAACTCCCGCTGTTCCTCAGGGCCTCACAGGCTCAGCGGCCTCGTGGGTTCCAGCCCTGGGATTTCACCCAGACACAGAGCGTTCCCGACCTCTGTGTGTTTAAGAAAATTATCCACTCAAAAGACAGACCTCTTGCCGAAACCAATTTGGCTCAGTGGATAGAGCGTTGGCCTGCGGACTGAAAGGTCCTGGGTTCGATTCCGGTCAGGGGCATGTACCTTGCTTGCGGGAACATCTCCAGTGTGGGGTGTGCAGGAGGCGGCTGATTGATGTCTCTCACTCATCATTGTTTCTAACTTTCTATCCCTCTCCCTTCCTCTCTGTGAAAAATCAATAAAATATATATATTTTTAAAAAAGACCTTTTAGAACACAGAGAAAAGATAGACGCTGTTTACTTTGAGGATGCAGTCTTCGGGGACTGGGAGCATCTTATTGGGGAATGAGAAGGCTGCCTCTCCAAAGGGTCCCCGCTGCCTGAACCAGGTGTGAGGACCTGGGTGTCCAGGTGAGGCGCATGCAGAGGGAAAGCGCAATCGTGAGAGGGAAAGAAGTTGAATGCCCAAGTTCACGGACTGACCCCAGCTCCATTTCCCAGGCAGAGCCCCTGGGGTGAGTCTAGAGGAGCAAGAATGAGTCTCACCAGTACCCCAAATTGCAGAGGCTTAAAGTGTGGCTCTGGGGGTGGGGTGGGGAAGGGGACCCCTAATAAATGGGACCCAAAGCCCAGAACGTTTTTGGCAAATACATGCCCGAGTCCTCCTGGGCATTGGTTGTTCGAATCGAGGTCTTTTTTGCTTGGAAACAGCAGATGAATCGGGCATGTTTGCTTACACTCGAGACCGCTTTCATCTCTCCTGACCGCTAAACAGTAATTGTGTTAGCCCGTCTGAGTTCCCTGCAGCTGGCTCCTTGCATCCGTGCTGACATCCGTATACCTCGTCCAAACAAACATACTTTGAAAAGACGGAGACATGCGTGTTGCCAAGTTTAGAACATCCCTGACCAAGTCGAAGCCCCGCTCTCGGCTTTGTTTTGGCAGCTTGCTTAAGATGCAAAGTGTATCTGGCTCTGGCAGTAGATTAAAGAAGGTGTTGGTTCTTACATAACAGAGTGTAGGGCCTAGCCACTGGGGGAGGGTGTCGATTTTCAGCCTTCCTTTGTGTGTTATAAAGCATGAGAGAAAAAAATGCGCTTGACTGGGTTTTTGTTTTGACTCTGAACCTCAGAACTGTAAAAACTCTTGTCTTGGCTTACACAGCCCTCTGTGGTTAAGGTCCTGCCTCCTCCCCCAACCTAGTCACCTGCATGTCTCCCCCTCATTTGCTCCAGCCCCACTGGCCTGCTTCTGTCCCACAAGCATATCCCTCTCCATCTCGAGGTCTTTACACTCGCTGCTCCTCTGTCTGGGGCAGTCTTCCCCCAGGTCTCCATGGCGCATTGTCCATCTGCCTGTTATTCCTGGAAAGGCCTCCTGGTCACCTTCCCTCCACCCATCCAACCACTGGATCATGTTCTATATTATGGTCCGGCTTTATCTTCCTCACAGCACTTGCCCCTGCCCCACAAAATTCACATATGTTTGTATACATGCATATTGTCTGTCACTCGTTGCTAAAATGTCAATTGCATGACAGGTGCTGCCATATCCCCGCCACCTAAAACATTATCCCAATAAACAGATGGATAAATGGATGAGAGGATTATAGGTGGATGGATGTTCGTGTGTGTAGGTGGATGGATGGAATGATAGATGGATAGATTGGTAGATGTGTGGATAGATGGTGGATGGATGGATGTGTGGGTGGATGGTGGGTGGATGGGTGGGGGTGGATGATGGATGGATGTGTGGATGGATGGTGGGTGGATGGGTGGATGTGTGGGGGTGGATGATGGATGGATGGATGGGTGGATGGGAAAAGAAGGAGGGAGGAAAAGAGGGAAAAAGAGTGTGTTATCTGCCTGTAAATACCTGCTCCCCTTTAAGTTGAAGTGCTTCTCTTCTGTGATGCCGCCCTGAGTCCCCGCACCGGAGACTTGGTCACTTCTCTGCCCCCCTCACTTGGTTCATTACACCAAGTCTTACCCTGTTGTAGTCCCGTGTTGCCATGTCCGCCACCCACTGCAGAGTAAGCCTCTTGAGGGCAGGAATAGCTAGGAAAGGGAAATTACAGTTGTAGTTGTTGTTTGTTCTTACTGCCTTAGCTCTTTATACACGTATCTCTTTGATTTGAAAACAAGGAAACTGAGCCTTGGGGCAGCTTGCCAGAAGGTGTGTAGGTGATTTCTGTCAGGACCAGGATTTGAACCCAAGACTTCTGGCTTCAAAGCCCATACTCTGTGGCCTCTTTCTCCTCCTTCTCAGGTGGGTGTCCATCAAAGGGTTTTGACAAATGGAACAGAAGACTTCACTCCTTCCTCTCTTTCCTATTTTTTATTTATAAATGTTTATAATATCTATAATATTGGTGCACGGATTTGTGCACTGGTAAGGCCCCTCAGCTTGGCCTGCACCTTCTTGCAATCTGGGACCCCTCGGGGGATGTCAGACTGCCGGTTTCAGCCCAATCCCCACAGGGCCATCTCGAGGGACCCCACCAGTGCATGAATCCATGCACCGGGCCTCTAGTATGCATATAAGATCTTTGGTTAATCTCTTCCCACCCTTCCCTCTGAGATTCATCAGTCATTTCCATGTTTCCATGCCTGTGCATTGAACATCCGCCCCGAGGTGGTCAGTGCGTATCATAGCTACTGGTTGAACGGTTGCTCAGTCTCTTAGGTTTTTATATAGATAGGTGAGCTTATTGATTGATCTCTAAAGACAACTAGTTGACGGATCTTAATTCATATATTTTTTAACAACAGGACTTAATTGATGATTTAAATTCTCAAGTTCACTCAGGTTTGGGGCCAACCAGCTGGTTTCCTGTCCTCAATGGGCAGCGTGATCCGCAGGAGGGTGGTGCCCATGTGCTGTTTGTGGACGTGAGAAAACGCCAGAGCCTTTGCCCTGGGGCTGAGCCCACTGAGAAGTGCTCCGTCGTGGCTCGTGTGAGGAATCAGTGGGGGAAGCCCCGTGTGGCTTCTAGCTTCTCTGTCCATCACACAGAACACGCCGCTTACTGGCCTGTGAACCATCCTGAGCGCGGTGGGAGGGACTTTCTTTAAAAAATCTTCACCCATGGACATGCTTAGAAAGAGAGGAAGTATTGGGGGAACTTTGACCGGTTGAGCATCATACATGCCCCAACTGGGGATCAAACCCACAACCTGGGTATGTGCCCTGACCAGGAATCGAACCGGCATCCCTTCTTCGGCTCACAGGACAACCGCCTGAGCCACTCCTTTATCTGGGACGTTGACTTCTTCACACAGCTTCTCCGATGGCACAGTGGCCTTGGGTGCACTGCTAATAAATATGTGTTGTGATTGCAGTTTAACTTGCCGTGTGATGAGAGTATTGGCACAGCGTCTGGCTGATTAATTGCTCGCTCTTGCCGCTCCCAGCCTGGGGCCATTTGGTGACGGGGATGTTGTCTGACGTGAATCACGCAGAGCAGAGCCTGCTTCCCACACCCGGCCTTGCTCCGACCAGAAAGACCCCTTTTCTGGTTTTCTGCCTGAAAGGTAATTCCTGCTCAAGGCTCCTGGAACTGTCGTGGCAGGAACGTTCCATGGATTGAATTTACTCTGACCTTCTCACAGTTGAGGCAGAAAGCGCCTGGAAACTGGTGATTTGGCCTTTCACCCCGAGGATGCTATGCAGGGAGCAGATAGCAAGGACAGGTGCCATTTTGGCCTTGACTTTAGGTTTCAAACCAAAGCTTTCAAACTTCTGAACAGGATCACACTCCTATAGAAACAGGTGAGCCTGTGCTGAGTCCTGTGGGGACCATTTCCTGCCCTTTGAATGTCTTTTTGGAAGTGTTCTCGTCTCTCGCTGCCAGAAAAGGTGTGGCTCCATTTCACCGGCACAAATTAATTCAGCGGGAATGACCGCCTAACTGATCCAAACAGCTCATAATTCAAAGTGCTCGCTCTGCTTCTTCATTGTGTTGGCCTCCGGCTAATACAGAAAAATAACTTTGTATTCTCTGGGTCTTTTGTAAGCGGCATAGACACAGCCACCTGAGAAAACTAATCTGCAGGTAATCCGGGAAGGGATACCGATACAGCCACAAGGCCGGGCATGGTGGAGCCTTGGGCACAGTCATTTGGGGGATGGCACCAGCTGGAAACTTCTAAAGGCTCGTGATATTTTCAAAGGTCTCTGTCTTGGATATTTGAAAGATGGCCCAGACTTGGAGCTGACTTGATTCTGCCAGGACACTGGCCCTTGCTGTCTCTTTGGTAAAGGATACAGTCCTTGATAGCATTGAGACCATTCCCTTTCATGAAAAAAAAAAACAAAAAACATTGCTTCTATCCACGAGTTCTGGGATAGACAGGAAGTGCTAAGAACCCATTTGGGGGTGCTTTTGTTCCTGGTTAATCAGGACACCCTTTCCTCTCACCGGCCGCCAGAATTAGTCAGGGGCTGGCTTTCGGTTCACGTGGACACTAAGCCCACTGATGCCACAGGCCGAGTGGGACCGGCATGGTTGAGCCTTCACTGTGGGTTCGGAGGGGGTGAGCTGGGGCGTGTCGATCTGGGGAACTTGCTGGGATGTGGCACAGGCCAGCTCAGGATAAATGAAGCGTGAAATCACGACTTTGAGATGTAGCCTGCCTGTGGGTTTCTGTGGGTCTGACCGTTATTTTTGCTTGATTTAAGAGGTGGTGGCACACTGGCTGTTGCTGAAATAAAGCTCATTTCTTCCTGTGCTGAGCCATTCTGTAGTACGTTTTTCTCCTCAGAATGCTGCTTTTCTGCCGGGAAGAACCAGCATTCTCTCTCCTCTCGGCAGCCCCTCTTTAAACTTGGTTCTCTAAATACATCGCATCCGTTAGCTGTACCCCGGGTAAGAAATGAACTTTCAGTTGTGCATTATACCTGGGAATTACATGGGAAAGTAACGGAAGGTAAAGAAATGTCTGGTTTTCTGGGTTTGCTCTCGTTTGTTGGGGAAAGGGGGGGTAGGTAGAAGAGTATGGGGGGCATCGTTGAAACTCTAATGGAAGTAGCAGGCAGGAAAAATATTCTTGAGTTTTTGTGCATCGAGTAATGAAGGGAAGAACCTGCTTATCTTTCCAATCCCGGTTTACAGGTGCATTTTCCAGAAGTCTTTTCTGATCCCTTGACCCATAATTAGCCCCTGTTCCCTCCTCTTTTTTAAAAAATATATTTTATTGATTTTTTTTTACAGAGAGGAAGGGAGAAGGATAGAGAGTTAGAAACATCCATGAGAGAGAAACATCGATCAGCTGCCTCCTGCACCCCTCCCACTGGGGATGTGCCCACAACCAAGGCACATGTCCTTGATCAAAATCGAACCTGGGACCTTTTAGTCCATAGGCCGACACTCTATCCACGGAGCCACACCGGTTTTGGCTGTTCCCTCCTCCTGAGGCAAATCCCAGTCAGTGATGCTTCCTGAGCAGGTGCTGCTTGCACAGCTCGGGGATGCAAAGGTGCTCCTAGTTCAAGGCCCTCAGCCTCAGGCAGACAGACCTCCAGCTCGTGGAGGACAGCAGGACACCCGTCCATACTAGGTGTTCAGCAGGGGCGTACTGCGTGGAGTTGAGCGCATTTTCCTCCTCCAGATTGCTCATGCTGCCTTCTCTCTGCGCAGGAGCGAACAAGACTTTCGTTGAGGCTCCTGCCTGTACGAGACTCAGCACTTTTGAGATAAGACTCCTTATTTGGACCCACATCACCTGGGTCATCATTTTTGCTTTTTCATCTTTATTTATTGAAACATTGAGGTGTTATTCCAGCCGTCTGTGCTCTCCGTGGTTGACCTTTGCGTGCACCCTGACCGGGGAGTGAACCCGAAACCCTGGCACATCAGGACGGGGCTCCAACCGACTGGGCCACCCGGCCAGGGCCAGGGGTCATTTTGTGCTCGTCACGCTGGCCGGCAGCAAGGAAGTGGGAGTAGCTTTCCTGTCCTAATTGGACAGAAGGCACTGGGATGGGAGTTGCCTGGACCAGCCTTTCTGTTCCAGGGAGATGCTGAGAGAGCATCTGTCCTCCTGAGATGCTGTGAGAGCATCTGTGTGCTGGTAAGAAAGTGATACCGCTGGGTTCAAGTTCGAGAGAGCCGCAGGGGAGACCTGCTTGGTCCCACAGGCAAGGGAGGCATTTAAACCTGACGGTGCTCCGAGGGAAGGTTAGAGAATATCGGCAGTTGGTGTTTCTGCCAAGGGCCCGGGGTATTTTTGCAGGTGACTCGTCTGTTGTGTGCCGAAAGAACTAGAATGATTCGTTGCCAGGAAATGCACTAGGAGCAAACCTACAGGAAGTAGAACTGTTCTAGAAAAGAACAGAAAAAAGATTTTTGAAAGGAAGACAGCTTAGGATTCCATAAAATCCCAATGTGGATTCACCGATGGATCGTGCTTGCTCTCAAAAATTTCTTCTGCCACTTGTCTGCCGCATTTCAGTTGTTCTCAGCTCTGTACTTACATATTTTGGGCGCCTCTAGTCTGCTGTATCATTCCTTCTTTAATAAGAATTTAGCATTCTATACCATTATAAAAGACAGTCCCTGCCTTCTTGGGATTTAGTCATGGAAGTCTTGCCACACTCAGCTGTCTCCGAGCTCAGCTACCTCAGGGGAGTAAATAAATGTCATGGGGATACAGGGAAGGGGGGATCATGTGCAGGTGAGACTGAAGCAACCTCGGCGCATTTGTATTTTTTTATATAAAATAGACTATTTTTAACAAAAACCTCATCTGTGCGCAACACCTGTTGGGCTCTGGAAAACAAACATGAATAAGAGGCAGTGTCCTGGCTTCTGAGAAGTTCAAGTCCAATGAGACAATCTGTTTAGCAGCCAGCAGTTATGATGTAATGTATCGCGTTAGATCACTGCTGCCCACTTTATATACAACGTGTGTGCTCGGGACAAGAAAAAATGCACGGGCAGGAGATGCCTACGTCCGGAGAGATGGAAGAGTCTTCGCTCTGGGCCATACCCGGGAGCCATGTGAAGGGTTTTTAAGGCACTGACCTCCCCAGCTTTACCCAGACCTCGCCCACCTTCTCCAGGGCCCCCTAGAATGTTCGAAAGCGTGACAGACAGGTTGAGCCCCAGTGTGTGCAGGTGGCTGAATGCCAGGGTGAGGAATTCAGCTGTGTCAGGAGCAGAGGGATGACGTTCAAGGTTTCTTATCCAGCGGGAACGAGGACTGTGACGCCCATGGTGTTTAATGACACTTCCTGTGATGTTAAATGCCCTGAGCTCACCCAGCCGGCATGGCTCAGGGGTCAAGTGTCTACCTGTGAACCAGGAGGTCATGGGTCAATTCCCAGGCAGGGCTCCTGCAAGGGTTGCAGGCTCGATCCTTGTGGGAGGTGTGCAGGTGGCAGCCAGTCAGTGATTCTCTCTCGTCATTGATGTTTCTATCTCACTCTCTCTCTTCCTCTCTGAAATCAATCAATTAATGCCCTGTGAGTCCAGGGCGCTGAGCCGTGGGAAGCAAGGACTGACTCAAGAGGCCGCTTTGGCCGAGACCGGTTTGGCTCAGTGGATAGAGCGTCGGCCTGCGGACTGAAAGGTCCCAGGTTCGATTCCGGTCAGGGGCATGTACCTTGCTTGTGGGCACATCCCCAGTAGGGGGCGTGCAGGAGGCGGCTGATTGATGTTTCTCTCTCATTGATGTTTCTGACTTTCTATCCCTCTCCCTTCCTCTCTGTGAAAAATCAATAAAATATATTAAAAGAGCCGCTTTGCCTGGACAGTGGGCTTTTCCTGTCGGCCTGTCATCGGCGACACCAGCTGGTTTGACTGAGCTCAGTGGGCTTCACTAAGGAGAACCCGGATGCTTGACCTCAGGCCCCGGCCATTCTGCTGTCCAGAGACAAGAGGCGGGCGTGGCATCTACTCTGGCTGCCCAGTTGAACCCTCGGCCGGCCCCTGTGCTTAGGACTGCACCAGGGAGCCCGGATTTCACACGCTCTCTCCAGGCCTGTGGCTCAGGCTGTCATCTGGGTCTCGGGGTCCAGCCGTCGCAGGGTCCCAGGTTCCCTTCTGACACGTCCCCCTCATCGCCTGTGAGCAGTGGGGGTGCAGCAGGTGCCGCTGGCAGGGTGCCCGCTGGCCGGGCACTCCCTGCTTCTCCTGGCTCCAGTCCCCAGGCCTGCCTTCCAGAGGAATCCAGAGGATGAGGGCCGGGCAGGCCCACCCAGCCTGTGGAGTCTGGAATGCGACTCTGGGTGTCTCTCTTTGTGGGACACGGAAATGCTTCGGGTGCCATCCAGAGGCACAGGCCTTGCCTTCAGTGCGCCCTGATCTGGGGGACCCCCACACCGGGGGTCCTGAACCCCTCACACGTCTCCCCTTCCTCTTAGGAGGTACTCTCTCTCCTCCCTGCTTTTCTGCCTGCTGACCGCGAGGGCTGGGAGCATCCCTCGCCTGCTGTTCCCAGTGAAACCAGAGAGTCTGGGCTGAGACTCGGGGCGGGGCTGTCTTTCAAGGGGCCGAGGTCCAGCCGCAGCGGGCGGGGAAATCAGACAAGGATGTTTTTAAAAGCAAGCTGTGTTTTCCTGACCGCGCTGGGGGTGGCTCCCACCCGCAGGCTCCTCTGACCCCGGGAAGGAGAAATATTTTTAGGCCGATAGTGTGCTGTGGAGAGTGTGCTGTACGGGCTGCCCAGGGCCGGAGCAGCTGTCAGGGAGCAGATAACTCAGAGCGATGGCCGTAGGGAAACAGCGTGCCAGGGACGGTCCAACGTGACAACGTGAGGCCCGGGCTTGGTACCAGGCTCCTATCTTGAAATCCTTTAAAAAGTCACTTTAGTGTTTTATTTGTTTTTATGGATTTTGAAGAGAGAGGAATGGAGAGGGACAGAGATAGAAACACCAATGAGAGCAAAACATTGATCGGCTGCTTCCCAAATGTCCCTTCCTCCCCCCGCATCCCCCTCCTCCAATTCCACTGGGGATCAGGCCGGAAACCCTGGCATGTGCCCTGACTGGGAATCGAACTGGCGACCTCTTGGTTCCCGGGCCTGTGCCCAACCACCGAACCATACCGGCTGGGCTAAGCGTCCTTTTAGGACAGAAAGGAAAAGAGGGGGGTGGGTGGGGGGATGTTTATGGTTTCTGGAGAAGGGTAGCAGTCCCAGAACTGAACTGTCATCTGGAGGCACAACTTGGAGAAGAAAAGCATTTGCCATCCCCGAATTGGGGTGACATATTTGCTGTGCGCTGTATTACAAGTTTATACTTTCTAATTAAAAAAAAAAAAAAAGAATCACTCTGCCTTCTGCATGTGCAAGCTACAACGTCATTCCTCAGATATGGAATTAAGAAGACCCGGCCCACCCTCTGGTCCCGCCGCCTTCCTCCCCAGCCCCTCGCCCAGGCGGCTGATGGTTGCTCCTTGGCCGCGGGGACCTTGGCATCGACCACTGGCTCCCTTGAAGCGGCCGGCGGGGAGGCGACCCGCTGGAGTGCGGTCGGTCGTGCATCCTGCCTCCAGCAGGCTCTTGTGCGGGGGGTGGAAAGGAGACCAGGAATGAGATCACGAGTAATAAGAAACCTCAAGTGTTTGCTCTTCCACCAGAGACAGAAATTATCCAATTGGGATTAGGTTTCAAGAGTGCTGAACCTGAAGGCAAATATTTATCTTCGGGTGTTAAGAAATGAAAGGATACGAGACCTCTGACCTTGACTGGAGGGCGGCGTCTGCGTTTGGAAAGCAGGGGCCCGTGGAGCCAGGAGCGGGAAGAGTCGCTCATTGTTCCTCCCCTGGAACTCACTGTGGGCTCTGACCGCACGCAGCGCAGCCTCTGACCTGGCCGGCTCCTCCGCCTTCACCAGAACATTCCTTTGGATTCCAAGGTCGCTCCCTCTCGCGTCCAGCTTCCTAAAGAGGCCCCTTTAAAATCCCTTTCAGGCCCCAGTATTTGGAAAGGACACGCCTTAGAGTCATCTGGCCTTTGCAACCCGGCTCTGTCCTCCCCCTGTGTTAATTACCCATAAATCCCTCTCACAGTGAATTTGTGGATAGTTAACGTTTCTTTCACCTACACGGCAATCTTGCAAGCTGGGCGGAACCAAGACTTTTACAGCCTTTTAACATGACAGAGCACACAGGTCTTTTCAGAAAACACACAGGATGGGAGGAAATAAACAGCACAGCCCCTCATTCTGGGCATTTCAGTCTAAGGCTCAACCTAACCGATTCCTCAGATGCCACTTTTTTTGTCATTCCTGACATGGCCCATAGAGAAACCAAGGCCACCTAATAACGTGTCTGAAATGGGCCCATGGACCCCTCGTAAAGGGCCCTTTTCTTCTCAACGACTTCACGTTATTGTCCATTCAGTGAGTTGTGCAAGGGATGGCCTCTCCGAGAGCTTTGCATCTTACTTGTGTCCTTAGCTTCTGCAGTCTTTCCTGATCATTGATGGAAGAAAAGAGAAGGGGGAAAAGGAATTTTTTTAAGCTGTCCACACTACCAAAGTCATTTCCAGTCCTCCTGACCCTTGACTTGTAGCAGGATGTGTGGGGGAAGGGAGAATGGACTTAATAGCAAACCCCAGATTTGAACACCCGCTCTGTAACTTTGAGGACTTTCCTTAGCCCATAATTAGGCCTGAGAATAAGAGGGTACCCCACAAAGCATTGGGCGGGTTAAGTGTTAACGTGCTCTCTAAACATTCCACCACAGGACAGATGAGAAGGTTATTATTAACTATAAAAACAATGGGGCCCTGCTGGTGTGGCTCCGTGATTGAGATTGGCCCATGAATCAGAAGGTCATGGTCAGGGCACATGCCCAGGTTGCCGGCTCAAGTCCCCAGGAGGAGGTGTGCAGGAGGCAGCCCGTGGATGTTTCTCATCAACGTTTCTATCTCTAGCCTTCTCCCTTCCTCTCTCTAAAATCAGTAAAAATCTATTTGAAATAAGTAATAATAGAGAAGAAATGCTTAAGCTCCATCACAAGCGGGGAATTAGCTCTTTCAGGAGCCGCTGCAGTGCATCTTCCAAACCCAATTCTTTCGCCCTGCTCCCGGGGGGCCTTGGACCAAAACTAGAGCCACTGCCTGCAGGTTCTGAGTCCATTTAGGAATTAAATATGATCGCTGTTTGCATCCCGGCCACGTCTGCCATCATCGGTTCACAGGATCCTCGCAGCAGAAGGACGGGGATGAAAGGGGATTGGAAATTACTCCGTGGCCCTCCGGAGGTCTGGAATAATGGGCACCTGATGGGATTAAGCAACAGAGCTTTCACTCTGAGACCATTTTATTAAAAGAGAACGTTCTCTGAGGTTAGAAAAACACTTTGGGAATCCATTTGGCTACGCGCCCTTCGTTCGATTCTTCTTGTTTAATTCCTTCAAAGCCCTCTCAGATTAAAATCGTAATAAAAGGCAAAAACCACTTTGGACCACTGTTTGGCGGTAGCTGTGGAAGGGCAAGTACCTGATGAGCTGGCTGTCCCCCGTCCACTCCTGTGTGTAACGGCAGCCGGAACGTGTGGGATTCGCCGAGAGACTCAGCAGGGATTTCCAGGGCGGCCCTGTGCAAACAGACAGCGTTTAAAGAAACCAAAGTGCTTGAGGGTGGAACACATACACAAACGGTAGCACCTGCACACAAAGGATGGCTCTGTAATCAGGATGTAACCAAGAACAACTTCCCGCAGCATCATGGGTAATTCTGTGGTGAGTAATAGAAGCCAGTCATAGGTGCTTCTACTTAGGTAAACTTCAAAAACAGGTAAAACAGGCATGGAGTGAGAAGTCAGCACAGTGACTAGAAGCCCAGTGACTGTGAGGGGTACAGATCGTATTCTATTTCTTTTTGTTAAATAGATTTTAATTGATTTCAGAGAGGAGAGAGATAGGGAGAAACATCAGTGATGAGAGAGAATCATTGATCGGCTGCCTACTGCACGCCTCCCCTTCCCCCCACAACTGTGGATCGAGTCCACAACCCAGGGCATGTGCCCTGACCTGGAACTGAACCGTGACCTCCTGGTGTGTAGGTTGACGCTCAGCCACTGAGCCACGCCTGCCTTTCTGTTGAAGATTATTTTACCTGCCTTAAAATTCACTGATTCAACGCATACAGTTTGATTGTTTATTACATGCAGACAATTGTGCACCATCCCCACGACGCAGTTTTAGAATTTTCAGTCACCCCATTGGACTGCCCGTCCAAGTCTTTTTTTTTTTTTAATATATTTTATTGATTTTTACAGAGATGAAGGGAGAGGGATAGAGAGTCAGAAGCATCGATGAGAGAGACATCGATCAGCTGCCTCCTGCACGCCCCCTACTGGGGATGTGTCCTCAACCAAGGTCCATGCCCCTGACCGGAATGGAACCTGGGACCCCTCAGTCCGCAGACCGACGCTCTATCCACTGAGCCAAACTGGTTTTGGCGCCATCCAAGTCTTATCCCCGCCCCATTGCCAGCAACCACGGGTCAACTTCATCTCTCGTTAGTTTCGTCTTTTCTAGAAATTTCACACAAATGGCATTAAAAATAGGAGGTCTCTTGTGTCTACCTTCTTTTTCTTAATACAGTGGTACCTCGAGATACGGGTTTAATTCGTTCCGTAACCTTGAGGCGTAGGAAACTATGAGATGCTCGAGTCGCGGTAAACTGGTGGGTCGTGTGCAGCCGGCCGATCCACGCGATTACTTGTATCTCAAATGTTGCTCGTATTTCAAAGCAAAAATCGCTCACTCGACGGCTCGTATTTCAAAAATGTTAGGGCACTCGTATCTCAAGGTACCACTGTATAATGCTGTCGAGGTTCTTCTGAGCTGCTGCCTATGGCAGTGGTGTGTCTTTTTACTGCTTAGCAGGGTTCATGATTTGAGGGTTCCACGTCCTATTGGTCCCCCCAGCTCAGAGTCGCTGGGTCTGTTTCCAGCGCGGGGCTCTGAGGAAGAACACCGCTAGGAGCTTTTCATCTGCGTCTCTGTGAGGAGACACGTTGCTTCTTCCAGTTTGATCCCGAGGCGTGGAAGTGTGAGGTCTCACAGTAAATTTATGTCCGGCTTTCTAGAAACTGCCAGAGAGGCTGCCTAAGGAGCTGCATGATTTATATTCTCACCAGCAGCGGTTTAGGGTTCTGCTCTCCCCACATCCTTTCAGCGCCTGGTATGGTCAGTCTTTGTAATGAATGGCACTGCAGTAAGTGTCCAGTGGTGTGTCACTGTGGTTTTAACTTTATTCCCCTAGGGACTAACGATGTTGGAAATGTTTTTATTTGCTTATTTGGCGTTCGTAGATCTTCTTTGGTGAAATATGATTTAAATCTTTTTTTAAATATATTTTATTGATTTTTTTACAGAGTGGGAGGGAGAGGGATAGAGTTAGAAACATCAATGAGAGAGATATCAATCAGCCGCCTCCTGCACGCCCACTACTGGAGATGTGCCCATAACCAAGATGCATGCCCTTGACCGGAATCCAACCTGGGACCTTTCAATCCCAAGGCCGACGACGAGACCAACGACGCTCTATCCACTGAGCTAAACCAGTTTTGGCGAAATATTATTTAGATCTTTTGTTCTTTTTTTTAATTGCTTGGTCTCTTATTGTTGAGTTGTAATAGTTCCTTATATATCTAGATACTAATCCTTTTTAGAAATAGGATTTGCAGAAATTTCCTTCAATCTATGGCAGGTCTTTCTAGTTTCTTAATGAAGAGAATAAGGTTTTTAGCTTGACGATATTGAATATACCCTTTTTTTTTTCCTTGTATGGATCATGCCTTTGTATAATATCTAAGAAATCTTTGCCTAAACCAGGGTCACAAAGATTTTATGCTGTTTTGGTTTAGAAGTTCTAGCTTTTCTATTTAGATCTGTAATATATTTTGAGTTAATATTGGTGTGTGGTGTGAAGTAGGGTTTAATAGCATTTGTATATTCAATTGTCTCATCACCAGTTGTTGGAAAGACCATCCCTTCATCAGATTGCCTTGCACGTCATTGAAAATTGATTCTTCATAAGTGTATGGGTTTATTCTGGACTCTCTTCTGTTCTATTAACCTATATGTCTGTCCCAGTGCCAATACTATGTTGTCTTGATTGCTTGTCCCTTTATAGTACCATATTTTCGGTGTATAAGACGACCCCCAACTTTTCCAGTTAAAATATAGAGTTTGAGATATACCCGCCCTATAAGATGACACGTGGCGTATAAGACGACCCCTGACTTTTTAGAAGATTTTCCTGGGTTGAAAAGTCGTCTTATATGCTGGAAAATACGGTAAGGTTTTTGAAATCAGGTGGTTTAAGTCCATTCACCTAATCCTGTTCATTTCTAAATGCTTTTCACTCTCCTAGTCCCTTTGCATCACCGTGTACATGTTAGGATCGGCTTGTCAATGTCAACAACAACGTGACAGGGGTTTTGATAGAGATCGCACTGAACCTGTAGGTCATTTTAAAGAGACTGGTTAGGTCCTTTAGGAGTGCACACGCATGTTCACAGGTAACATTCGTATTGCGCTGTGAAATGGCCAAGTCTGCTTTAACGTTGATTGCACTTAATTCCTTGGAAGGAGAGGAGAAAGCAGTAACCATCTGCAAGGAACCGGGATGCATTTGTGCTGGGGCATTGTCCTTGTCTCATTCCCACCCCCCAATTGTGCCATCACCACGATGAGTTTTAGAATAATATTTTGAGCAGCTGCTTAAAGGGGACCAGGGCAGTGAAGGCAGTAGCGTATTTCTCTGGGCACTATTTTATGCATCTTCACTGGTGCATAAAAGCTGCTGTCCCTTCAGTGAAGTGTTTGGAGCAGGGGGTGCAGTGGGTGAGGCGAGGGGGCCTGCGGGATGCTCTCATGGTGCAGGTGGCTCTGCCCAGACTTGTGGGGAGCGCTCTGGGCTCGGTGGGAGCTGTCTGAGCAGCCTGCTGGATTCACCCTTGTCCGGGAAACCAGCTGCGGGCCCAGGCGCACCCAGCACCCCGCCTGTCCCGGGTGCTGCATCAGGGAAAAAGCCTCCTGCCACCGCTGGGTGTTCAGCTCGGAGATCCAGCCCCTCCAGGCGCCCTGGAAACCTCTCCCACGCGGGGGGGAAAACGGTGAGTGCCAAGTAGGCTGAGTCAGCCGCGCACCGCCTTCCTGCAGGAGGGAGCGGGGACTTACGTGATTCCACCTCTTCCTTCCCAGCCGGGCACCTGCCTCGCAAGCAGCGCACCCCTGTCACTCCCTTCGGTTTCCTCACCCGCAATCAGGTTAGGGCGGTGGGTGCCACCCAGGCGGGTGCTTTCCCGGTGTGTGCTGATCTGTAGACGCATTTCGGTGCTTAGGAAATAAAAAGGCTCACTCCTCGGCCCCACCTCAGGGTCATTGAACCATTTCTAAAAGGTTCTGGGGTGTCCCTCATGCACAAACTCCAAAGCTCCTCATCTAGGCCAACACATTCAGCTTCAGTATTTGCTTATCTTTTGTCTGAAAGCACCGTCCACCAGAGCCGTGTTTGTGAGTCTCAGGGGACAAGAAGGAATTTTTGTATTCTTTTAGATATTCCAAGCACCATCTCTGTGTCAAATTAGATTTTAACAATAAATAAAATAAAATACTACAAACCCAGGCCTCAGCAGGGTAACTTCCCCGGTGGAAATGACTTCATTCTATTATCTTTCACCGCCGCGCCCTCGGTTTTCCTCGCAGAAGAAACAAGCGTTTGGGCTTGTCTTGTCTAGATGTTCTGTTCGGAGCTGAGTCCCTCCGTGGGAATCTGCTCGGTGCTTTCGGAGGCACTTCAGCAAGAGCAGGTGTGGAGTCGGGTGACCTGGACCCACAGCCCGGCTCTGGTTTTTGGGAGCACTGGGGGGCTTTGGGTAAATAACTACGTTTTGCCACTATTATAAATGAGGTCTTATTTTCCCACTTCACTGACTTAATCTGTATTGCTAGTGAATAGGAAGATGGTTGGGTTTTGCGTGTTAATTTTTTTTTTTTAATCTAGTTGCTTGGCTGAACTCTTTTATTAGTGACCTTTACATTTATTTATTTTTTTGTTTTGTTCGTGGAAGGAGGCTGTGAAATAGCGTCCACCTCCCCAGCCTGTCTCAAAGCCAGTCACTTAAAGGCCTAGGGACAAGGCCTGGCCCAGCCAGATCCTGTGGAGCACCAGCCTTCCATGACTGTCATTTTAATTTAGAATCAGGCCAAGACCAGTTTGACTCAGTGGATAGAGCGTCGGCTTTCCGACGGAAAGGTCCCAGGTTCGATTCCGGTCAAGGGCATGTACCTTGGTTGCAGGCACATCTCCACTGTGGGGCGTGCAGGAGGTGGCTGATCGATGTCTCTCTCTCATCGATGTTTCTGACTTTCTATATCTCTCCCTTCCTCTCTATATAATTAATTTAGAATCAGGAAGCCTGCGCCTCTCGTGGCAATCGTGTGTGGCCATTTTCTAACACAGTGAGACGTCTGTGGCCCGTTTTCCCCTTTTGTTCTCATCTACGAAGATGCTCACATCTCAACAAGCTTGTTTGTCTGCCTTTGGGGTCTTCGGATTTTCTCTCTCCTCCGAAGTTTCTGTTCGGGGGTTTTGAGATCGTGGCCTTCTCTGATGAGCATGGGTGGGTGCACTGTGGAAGGAGGCAGAGCGTAACAGGTGGCTGTAGGTTGACCTCAAAGGTCACCTTCCACGTCTCCTTGGTTCATGTCAGGCGGGGGTCACTCTAGGAGGAAGGTGGGAAGAGAAACAGAGAAGGACAGTCAGGTCCAGCGGCTCAGCAGATGACCAGACAAGCAGACTAGCTGTCCAATTGCAGTCCCCCTGCCCCTCCCCGTGGCCTAGCACAGCAGGCACAGGGCTTAGTCCCACACCCGCATTCCTCCGGGTGTCAGACACCACGGAGTCACTGACTGAATGCCAGTCCCCACCGCCAAGAATGTCCTTTCTCGGCCCCAATTGCTCTTCTGTTGAGGGACGATTTGACACAGAACCGGAGAATTTTACAGCTAAATGGGACTTGAAATTGTCCACCCCAGCCCTTCCCTCTTTTTCAGATGGAGAGTTGCAGGCTGGAGAGAGTAAATAGTAACATAATTGAGCCCTCATGGATGCCAAATGAAGGAATAATACCTAAACCATCTCATTCCAAATATTACAGCCCTTTCCAGTGGCACTCCTCATCCCCCCCCCCACCTCTCCACCCCCAAATCCACAGGGAGTTTAGGGCTCCTTTTTGATCTTCTGGATAACGGGTCTCATAAAAAATATGGTGACTTATATACCAAATCCTGCCTTATAGTCGACGTTATTTACCCAAACGGGGGTCCCAGCATGTGTGCCAAAGTCCACACTGCCATTTACTGGTAGAGATTAACCAGACAGTAATAATAACCACACGGGTCTGACTTAATCAGCATGTGAATGGCAAGCAGTGTTTAGCCCTTCGGATGTGTAGGCAGGTGCCTTACAAAACTCAGCTGAATTAACCCGTTGTTTATACTGTGGGTAGGGTTTCACGGCAGCCTCAGTGTAGACGGTTAACATGTGCTTTCTGAATACGTGAAAATGAAGAAAACAGAGTTGTCATTTTTTTAAAAAAGCAGGGGACAGATGGATGGTGGATGGGGGGCCAGAGCTCTGGGGAGCCCGGCGGCACATCTGGCCTCTTGACGCAAGCACAGCTGGATTGCACCCCGTAATCACTGCTGATGAGGTCACCTGTCCCAACAAAGCTCACACTGTGCTTTTGCAAGTTCGTGACCCACAGCCTTCTCTCCACCAGGGGCTGTGCGTCCATCCTCTGCTCTTTTATGGGCACCATTTCGTCTTTCGTTTTGCTCATGATCCGAAATGCTTCTCCTTCCTTTAAAAATGACTGCATTTTAGCCTGGCCAGCGTGGCTCCGTGGCTGAGTGTCAACCTATACACCAGGCAGTCACGGTTCGATTCCCGGTCAGGGCACACGTGATCCTCAATCGGGGTGTGTGCAAGAGGCAGCCGATCAATGATTCTCTCTCATCATTCTTGCTTCTATCTCTCTCCCTCTCCCTTCCTCTCTGAAATCAGTAAAAATACATTTTTAAAAACGACTCCCCTTTAAATAAATTCCCTCCAGCTTCATTTAATTTTTGGTTAGTGTGCCATGTCTGCCCCATGTCTGTGTTCAGCTCTGATGCACTTCCTGGCCTGTGTCAGGACCTGTGAACCGTCATGGGTGTCTGCGCAAGGAGAAGTGAAACAGGCAGGGAGCCCACACCTGCAAAGTGGGGGCTCCCTCATTTTTGAGGACCTGCCCCTGGGGCCCCCCAGCCTGCTGCAAACACAGAGGCTCTGGGCTGGCGGGAAACTGCCCTGGAGTCTGGCTCACGGAATCTATGAGGTGTCAGCATCCTGGGACGGGGAAAGGGCTTGGGCCAAGGCGAATGTCCTGGCATGACGGGGACATGTGTTTCTCGGCAGCATTTTTGCTACTGGTTCACAGAGCAGAACCCTGACACGCATGGCCTTAGTATGTATTCCATCCATCTTGTGTGACAGTTCAGGGAACACAGAGACTCTCTGTGCCTGGGAAGGGCCACATCCAGAGAGACATTCCTCAGCATCCCGACCCACGCAACAAGCCTTCGTTATGTGATGGCCACGGCACCATCTCTGTACAAGGGTTATTAAGGAGTTATTCCCACTAATATTATTGTCTTTGTGATTATTTGCAGCGTGTCACACCATTTTCAAAGTGTGGTTTGATCATTCGCCCCAACCACATCACTGTGGTGTAGTTAGCTGTAGCCGCTGAGTACCGAATGGTTGTTCGTTATGGTTCCAGGCGAGCACGTGGACCCCAGAGCCAGATGCCTGGGTTGGCGTCCTGGCCCCACCACTTCCTAGTTATGTGACCGTGGACAAGTTACCGTATTTTCCGGCATATAAGACGACTGGGAGTGTAAGATGACCCCTGACTTTTCCCGTTAAAATATATAGAATTTGGGATATACTCGTCCTATAAGATGACACCTGGCGTATAAGACGACCCCTGACTTTTGAGAAGATTTTTCCTGGGTTAAAAAGTCGTCTTATATACTAGAAAATACGGTACTAAACCTCTCAAAGCCTCAGTTTCCTCCTCTGTAAGATAAAGAATAATACTAGCTCCTACCTTATTAGATTATGATAAAACCAGTGACTAAATATTTGTGAAGACAGAATAATCACTAATAATATTCTCTTTTATTATTATCAACACGGTTATCTGAGAGTTTATAGTTTTCTTAGGATCCTAATTCTTGTACAGATGGGGGTGAAAACTCAACCCCAGGGATGATGACTTAGAGAGAAAGGGACTTTGCTTCCTCTTGGTCTTTATTTGCTTATTAATACAAAAATACATCCTTGTCGTAGAGGACAGAAACAGTACAGAAGCGGACAAAGGACCCCACTCCTTCCTGTCTCTGCCGAATCTATTCCAACAAACCGATGAGTGGGCATTTTCCTTACCGCCCCTCCATGCAGGACACAGGCATGATACTGATGTACATGCAAATTCTCTCTGAAATCCTATATAATAAAAGGCTAATATGCAAATCAGCTGAATGGTGGGATGACCGGTCGCTGTGATGTGCACTGACCACCAGGGGGAGACCCTCAACATAAGAGCTTGGTGGTCATTGTGCTCCCACAGGGGGAGCGCTGCTCAGTCACAAGCTGATGGCCGGCAAGCACAACAGCTGTGGCAGGAGCCTCTCCCCCCTCCGTGGCAGCGCTAAGGATGTCCGACTGCGGGTTAGGCCCACTCCCCACAGTCGGACATCCTCCCGAGGGCTCCCCCACTGTGAAAGGGCACAGGCTGGGCTGAGGGACTCCTCTCTACCCCCCTGAGTGCACAAATGTTGTGCACTGGGCCTCTAGTAGATAATAACAGCAGTGCCTGACTTACAGGCCTGTTGGGGGGATGCCAGGCAAAATGCCAGTCCTCTCCTCAGCTCCATGAGGCGAATGCTAGTCTGGCCACTTTATAGACGTGGAAGCTGAAAGTCCGAGAGAGTCCCACCATCACAAGACCACCCAGTGCCGAAACAGGACTGCATCTAGTCAGACTCACTCCAGTGCCTCCACTCTTTCGACTACTCTTTATGTGACTGTGTTATTTTCTGCATGATTTCTTCTCCTAGTAATACCAGCTTGAACTCTGTCCATGTAAGGATCTGTAAGTTTACTTCATTCTTTTAATGGCTCCGACATAAGATCAATATTTTATCTAACTACTTTCTTAGGTTGTTTTCTCTTTCTTGGTTATTTACTATTACCTATAATGCAGTGTTGAATGTCTTCAGTGTGCACACTTTGGGACACACGTGAGAATTTCTGTAGGATGGCTTTTTGAACTGGAATTTGTACATCAGGGAGTATGTACACAGTACATTTTTGTAAATATTGGCAACGTTGCCTTTCAGAAAGAATTTTGCTCACCAACAGCATGAGAATTTCTATTTCTTCACACTAGTTTCTTTCTTTTTTCTTTTTTTTTTTAATCTTTGGCAATCTGACTGAGAAAAGTATATTTTTCTAAGTTGTAGTTCCTTTTGGGGTCATCTATATTTCCTCTGGAAGTGACCTTGTGCCCATTTTGCTGTTTACTTTTCCTCAGAGATGCTCTTTATATATTCTGGATGATAATCTGTGGTCTGAATGCATGGCCAATATTTTCTCCCTGTCTGTTATAATCTCTCTAAGTGGAAAATCCCTTTTCCTCGCCATTCATTGGATAGTTCATTTTTTCCAACTCGTTTGAAACCCCACCTTTATCTGAATTTCCTTGTTATATGTATGACTGTGCATCTGTCTTCCTCTCTTCTGTCCCACTGGTTTATTTTCTTTCCCCGCACCAGAATTAAAGCATTGCAATTATTTCAACCTTAAATAACTTTTTATATTGGGATGGTAAAAATCCCTCTATATTTCTGCTCTTTTCCAAAAAAATGTCTGTGTATTTATGAGCATTTTTCTCTTCCATGTGAACTTGTTAGAGTTAGCTTGTCAAGTTGGGTAAAGGAAATTCCACTGAGGAGTTTAATTTAGAAGGCTTTGTATTAATAGGTTCTTTAATTGGCATCTTTTCAATATTTAGTTTTCCCATCCAGAAATACTGTGTCTCTATTTAAGTCTTTTTTGTTCACCCATTGAGTGCTGTGGTTTTCTTTATATAAATCTTACATGGAAGGGTTTATTTGTCACTATTATAAATGAGGTCCTATTTTCCCATTACACTGACTTAATCTGTATTGCTAGTGAATAGGAAGACTATTGGGTTTTGCGTGTTAATTTTTTTTTAATCTAGTTGCTTGGCCGAACTCTTTTATTAGTGACCTTTACATTTATTTCTTTTTCTTGATTTACCACATTGGTTAGGATTAAAACAATGTGGGAAAACATTGGTTAAAGTATGCATCCTTGTCTTGATCCTGTCTATAGTAAGAATGCTTCTGATGTTGTGCCACCAAATATGATGGAAACACTTTATCGTCTTGAAGAAATTTCTTTCTATACCTAGCTTCCTGAGGATCATGCTTTTCACGAAAGACCACACCAGCTTCCTCTCAATAAGCCTTAATTCTTTTCCTTACATTTTCCTAGAGAATCCTGAGATTGTCCTAACTTACGGGGACCTCCCAGCCTATAATATCCCAGCTGAGCCAATATAGTTTAGAACCGAATATGGCATACGGTGGCGATATCTTCTCTCTCCCATCCTTCATTCACATTGGACCCTAAATGGCCTACGGAAAAGAACTACCGTATTTTTCTGGCGTATAAGACGACCCACAACTTTTCCAGTTAAAATACAAAGTTTGGGATATGCCTGCCCTATAAGATGACACCCGGCGTAAAAGACGACCCCTGACTTTTGAGAAGATTTTCCTGGGTTAAAAAGTTGTCTTATACGCCGGAAAATATGGTATTTTGTGTTGACATTTTCTATTCTCCTCTCCCCCACCCCCCAAAAGGGGGGATTTTAATTAAACATACTGTGTAGAGAAGAACAATAGCACCGCTTCTGGAATTTTCTGGCAAACACCACTGAAAAGATTTTATTCCTGGCTTCTAGTTTTAAGTAGCGTCCATTTCCCCCTCGCTTGATTATCTTGAGTAGCTGAGCACCATCTGACCCTCCGCTTGCCAAGTGGCTTTTGAAGTTTCTCCGGGAGGGTGTGAGAAAGGACTCACTCCGGCCTCTGGTTTCCCGCTGAGATTCCATGCGGGCCACAGGGGGTGGCTGCCTCTAACCCAGCGGTTTTCAACTTGTGGGTCGCGACCCCTTTGGGGGTCGAACGACCCTTTCACAAGGGTCGCCTAAGACCATCGGAAATTGCAGATATTTGCATCACGATGCATAACAGTAGCAACATTTCATGGTTGGGGGGTCACCACCACATGAGGGACTGTATGCAAGGGTCTCGGCCTTAGGAAGGTTGAGAACCACTGCTCTAACCCTTGGCTCCCAGCCCTGCCTTCCACGTGGTTCCTGGAAAAGCAATGCATTTAGAGTCGGCAGACAGCGCGATTTCGTCGCAGAGTGCGTTGGATAACTTGCAGGTGGGACAGTTTTTGCTAAGCTGTCCGCAGAAAGATTCCGTGTCTTCAGGCACGCATTTGGAGCGGGCCTCGAATGTGACTTGGCACCTGGCTAGAGAGTCATCGGTCGCCGTGTCCAGTGACATTTTGCTCTGGGGAAGTCGGCACCTGCTGTGATGGCATCTGTCACATGCAAGCCGGTGGAAGGCCTGTGGGTAATGCAGAGCCACCGCAGAAAGCAGCATTAGATTCTGGCCAAAGATGGTTGTGAGCAGCCCAGACGAAAACGTGGGCTCCTTCTGAGATAAAAGCAGTAGAGGATGTCTTTTACTGCCGTCCAGATGTCAGCTGGGTAGGTTTTATTCCTTCCCAGACTGTTTAGCTGAGAAAGCAAGAACCTGCTAATAGGATCCTTTCTTTTTATTGCTTTAACGTTTTGGGGATGGGTTTTTTTGCCGGGGGGGGGGGGGG
>PVJN01028794.1:0-26770 GCA_004026805.1 Lasiurus borealis
ATTGTATTTCTCATGATCTGAAAATTCAGGAACTATTGTCATTTTGAAATTGTTATATTAATCTAAGCTAAATTATTCCTGTGAAACTGTTTTCCCTTGTGCGGGTCACATCTATGCAACTGCCCTCCTTACAATAGCAATTGTTTCATTTCTTTGAGCTGATGGGTCTCAGTTCCTATATCCGTTGCCTCACTTGGACATAAGCATGTCAGCAAACAAAGGTTTTGTTCCAGGAATGGCTAAGCACCAACACCCTTCTTTCTCACTCTATGGACTCATTCTGGGATTCATCATTCATGGTCTGAAAGGCCTGCCCTTTAATAAGAAGGATCCAAGACCTGAGCAGGAGAGAGGAGCTGCGACCCAACTTCTGAGTCTTTGCTAGATTAGGGAGTGAACAGATCTCCAGCCAGGGCTCCTTGGCCCAAGGAGTCAGTGGAAGGGAAGAGTCCTTCCAGGATTGTTTGTGTGGGTTGTGGTTCTCAGCTGATGCTTGGACCCTCTCCCTGCCGAGGGAGGTCTCTCCTACACAAACACCTTGCCTACCTAGGTCTTCCTGGGGCTGACCAGTGAGAGGGTTAAGCAGCATATCTGCACGCCTGCTGGGAATAAAACACCTCCACTTCCTTTCAAGGTGCATTTTAAGCTGCTTACTTTTGGCTGGGCTCCCTTGTCACCCGGTTGACAGGAGATCGTTATCAGAACAGGAATTCTCCCCTGGAATGTTCCCTGACACAGCCCCTCTCCTCCAGGTGGGGGTTGGCCTCTTTAAAGTGTGCAGCGGGGACCATTTGTTCTGCACCCCCTTTATGACCACCTGTTAGTGTAATTTATGGGTCACCTGCTTGAACAGGACTCGCTCTGCTCTTCTTGTGCAGAAGTCCTGCTGGAAGTTGGGTCCCACAGGGCTCAACCTGCCAGAACAGAGCAGCACCCCAAACCAGAGCCTGGAGCTGTGGACAGCAGGGCCACCTTTCTGTGGTTGTTGCTTGGCAATATCTCCAGGCCCTTTGCTGTTCTGTTCCCCAGAAGTGAACAGACTCTGACTGAGTCTGTGCCTCTTCATGGTTGGATCAAGGGGAAATGTGTGCTTTCTGCAGGGTCCTGTCTCCTCTTGCCCCTGCCCGTCTCAGATGGCCTATCCTGATATTAGAGTTGGAGGAACTAGCATCTTCAAAGGGTGCAAGGCAGAGGTTCATAACATCTGGCTGTACATTATAATCACCTAGAACTTAAAAAAGAACCCACAATAGCCCAGTTAGCGAGGATCAGTGGTTGAACACCAACCTATGAATCAGGAGATCACAGTTTGATTCCTCGGAAGGGCACATGCCTGGGTTGCAGGCTCGATTCCCAGTATGAGGCCTGCAGGAGGTAGCCGATTGATGAGTCTCTCTCATCGATGTTTCTATCTTGCTCTCTCCATTCCTCTCTGAAAGCAATAAAAACATATATACTTTTAAAAGTACCCACAACAGATCCAACCTTAGGCTGGTGGAATTCAACCATTTAGATATAAGGTTTCTGATTTTTTTGTTTGGTTTTAATTTTCAGATGACTACTGTGCAATAGGGTTGAAAAGCAGTGGTTTATGTCCTTTGTTCTCAAAATGTGATCCCATACCAGCAGCATCTGCTTTTCCTGGAAACTTGTTAGAAATGCTAATTCTGTCTGCACCGCAGGCCTACTGAACCTGAAACTCCATAAAGGGGCCCAGATATATCTGTGAACAAGCCCTCCAAGACATTCTGCTGCCCAATTAAGTTTGAGAGCCATTGGTTGAAGGCATAATGTTAATGCAGAAAGCAAGTCAGTTTGATGTGACCTCTGACGATAGCTGCACAAACACATAAATAGGAAAGGTGTACTTCATGAAAAGTGTGGATAAAGTGGTACTAGTTGTATTGGGTGGTAGTGTTACAGACAACTTGCATTTACCTTTCAAACTTTTAGAAATGTCCCTCTGTTGCTTATATATTCTTTTAAGATCCAGGAAGTCCTGGGTTGTGGTGAAGTGAGGTTTTAGTGTTTTGTGCTGGCAGGTGCGCATGAGAGCATCATGAAGAATGTAGCAAGCGGAATGGCTCTTGCTTGGACAGGCCCAACACGGCGGGTTTCACCCAAGGGCCTGTAGCTGCTTGGGGGGGAGTTAGCCTGGCCCCGGCTCTCAGCCTGGGTCACTCATTAGAACCACCTAGGGAGGTTGTTCTGATAAATGATGCCTGAGTCCGACCACAGGGAATTGGGTCAGAACCTCTGGAGAAGGGGCTCAGGGAAAAGCAGAGACTGATAGATGGACAAGTGGACCAGCCTCACCAGGTGATTCTCATGTACAGTGAGAATGGAAAACCTCACGCTGTCCCTGAGATTTTAAGGAAAGCAGGTTAGTTCCAAACACCTTCCAGGGTCAGCATGTGGGAGTCTTGGATCCTCCTAAGGGTGTGACACGAAGCCCCTCTGCCAGGGGACACCCTTGCCCCTCACAGCAGCAGAATGAGGGCCTGGTCAGACAGCTAAGGGGTGAGTCCAGACTCTAATCACCTGTTGTGTGACATAGAACAAGCAAGAGTCCCTCCATACCTCAGTTTTCTCACTTGTCAAATGGGCTTAAATGATGTTGCCTACCACATAGGTCATTGGGAGGATTGACTGGGCAAGTACATGCAAAATTCTTAGGATAGGGCCTACCATGTGCCTCATACATGTTAGCTACTCTGTCCCTTGCTCTTGTCCTCATTACTGTTGTTCTCCCTGGACACACCAGGGCCTGCATTCAGATGGGTAGAACTGCTGTTTGAGGAAAACTGGGGTAGGACCCAGAACAAACTGATGCTTCTAAAACGTCTTCTTCTCATGAATAGTTCTTAGTCTTTTCTCCAGTCCCCACTTCTTCCACTGGCCAGAGCTAGAGGCCTGGAGGTGAGAGCAGTTGCATCCTTGAGTCTGTCATTCTAAGTCCCCGCTAACGGTTTTTATCTGTGTCCTCGTACGTGGAGCATTCCAGCCTCCCCGTGTGTCAGGTGTGACCTTGGAGTGCACCTGGGTGCTGGGTGGGAGCATCTGTTCCCCTTCACAGCTCCACTTTTGCTGTGTTTTTTTTTTCCACTATAGAATGTTCTGGAAAACCAAGTACATTTCTGCTCTTGCTGTCCTTCTTTGGGTGGTGGTGGTGGTGGTGGTGGCATGTATGTGTGTATGCATGTCTAAGGGGGTTGGTCTTGTGTTAGGAAGGCCCTAGGGACAGGCATGCATAGCTTTTGGTTCAGTAAATGTGATTATTGCTGCCTTGGCTGCTGTGATATCCTATGGGTGGGGGCGGAGGCCCTTCTCTTTAATAGGTGAGGGGACAGGCTTAGGAGAGTGCGGTGCACAGAGGCACACAGGCGTATTCATCAGAGCTGGGATTTGAATTAGACTTGTCAGAAAGGCACCAGACACGTGTGGGGGATACTGAACACCTCAGAGAAGCTCTCATGTCACTGTGCAGCTGCTTAAGTGCTTGTGAAGACCCCGGGATGTCTGTCTCCTCTGACATCCCAGAACTCAAAGTGCACAGCCATCCCAAGCTCTCCATTCCTCTGCCATTAAGCCTGGAACTATGGGATTTGCTCAGTGTCCTTGGCAGCCCCAGCCTGCCCTGTGGTTGAGGAACACTGGATAGGCCCCCCTGCTCCTCAGCTCCAGCGTCAACTTGCTTCATCATTTAGGGAAGACACGATCCACCCTCGGGGAGATTGCAACCTAGTTGGAAGAAGTTAGCACCGAGGATGACACCCAAAACAAAATGTGGCAGTTTCCTAAAAGGGACCTTAAGTGCAGAGAGGATAGAGAAGGGAAGGCCAGCAACATTAATTCTTGGAGAATTAGAGAAGGCATTGTTTAGAGGACATTCCCACCAAAGGAGCCTTTCTTAGCAGTTACATGAAGACTTGGAGCTGTGGACTGTGCTTCAACAGTGGAAGTGGGCAAGTGGATCCGCACAGGCTGGTAGAAGCTCCACCCTCCTGCAAGGGCCCCTCTGGCTGTCGGAGTGACCTGAGATCCAACTCTGCCCCAGGGCATTTAACTTTGAAAAGATGTCACTGGTCTCGGCTAAAGCCAGGCTGTTGGAGTGTCAAGGAGGAGAGGGAGCAGTTGGGGGCTTCAGGGTTAGGGCTGAGGACAGCTGGAGGGGAAGGAATCCGTGTTAGGTGGTGGGTGTTACCTCATTTATCCTGTTCAGTCCTATGGGTGGGGGTGGAGGCCCTTCTCTTTCACAGGTGAGGAGCCGGGCTTGAGAGAGTGCGGTGCTCAGAGGCACACAGGCGTGTTAGTCAGAGTTTGGGATTTGGATTAGACTTGTCGGGCTACACTGTCTCGGCCTTTACTCTCTGTGGATTAGGAAGGCTTCTGCTGCCTAGGGCCTTTTGTCAGTGTCTTAAAGTTTCTCAAATGCTCGCCTGGTGAGACCTGGTTTGAACAGCAGTATTCCTTCTCCTGACTTTTGATTACCTGTGTTTATTCAGACATTTTCGCCTTCTTGGGCCTTGCTTCCCATCGGTAATATCAGATTGCTGATGAGGATGTCCCTCAAGGCTCCTCTGACACCCAGTAGCCCCTCAGCCTGGGGCCTATTTTCCAGCCTCTCTGGCAGCTCCCCTCATCCCACCCCGTCTGTATTTTCCAGTTGTTCAAACACACTCTTGTCTCATCATTCTGTCAGCCTTCTTCACACACATTTCTCCTCGCACATGTAACGACTTCCCTGTGTGGCGGAATGCCTCGTATCCTTGACAAGGGCGCACAAAGACAGATGGAACCTAATACAGGGTGGATGAGCGGCACCCAGTCATTTTGCTCCATCTGATCGGCTGTGGACATTGCATTTAAAGAATCAAGGTTAAGTAGGAGGCGCTGAGCACAGTCATCAGCCAAGGACAGCCACTCTTCATCTCAGACATTTCTTTTTCATAAAGGCTTTTTATATCCCACTTTCTTGGGAATATCTTTTTCTTAATTAAGAATTCTAATTTTAAAGTGAGCTCCGACCTCTTTCCAGAATCATTATAGTGTTTCGAATGCATTTCATGGGTAAAAATGAAGATCTTTTATTGTTGGGTATCTGTTTTCCTCCACAGCTAGTTGCCCATGGCTAACTGAGACTTTATTGAAATCATAAATGGGTTTATCCTGCTAGAATATCAATAAAGGTCTTTGAGAAGTCCTGTTGAGGTGCTAAAAAGGACTTAAGGCCCCATGAGATCTGAGTCCTCCAGTGTGTTTCTGCATGGCTGGGGGCCGGGGTGAAATGGTGCTTG
Organism: Lasiurus borealis; assembly: GCA_004026805.1. Taxonomy (NCBI): domain Eukaryota; kingdom Metazoa; phylum Chordata; class Mammalia; order Chiroptera; family Vespertilionidae; genus Lasiurus; species Lasiurus borealis. The sequence continues at coordinate 5,298 of PVJN01028794.1, forward strand.
AAATTGAGGGGGGCGGGGGGCTATCTTCAACAGTGAACTTGAGGGAGGAAGCAAAGGGGACATAATGTCTCCTTTAGAATTTGGAGAATTTGGAGTTTGGCGCAGTCAGGTCTCAGAAGTTGTTTTATACTGAATAGGGTTTTTCTGGGTGTTACCCTCAATGTCATATATGAGGAGCTGAATGCTTAAGGCAGGCGAAGGGAATGGTCATCTCTATGACCCAACAGTAGGGCTAAGAAGCCTTCTCAGGTGCATAAGGAGACATCCACAGAATTGTGTTCTGCAAACCACTGAAAACAGCCTGCATGTCCGTGAGTAGGAGACTTAGTGAACAAATGAATAAAAGAACTGGAGCTGCATGTGAGAATATGAAAATAAAAATCTCAAAAATATAATGTTGGACCCCAAAATTGCCAAATGATGTTGTACAGTTTAATACTTAATATTTATGTAAGGTTTGAAAACAAATCGATGTTTATATATTGTTTATGGCTACATACATATAGTGAAATACAATAAAAGTCAATATAATAAAAGGAATGTCAAATGTAAGAGTAGTTGCCCAGTGGTTCAGTGGTTGATCATCAACCCATGAACAAAGAGGTCTCCGGTTCTATTCCTGTTCAGGACACATGCCAAGTTGTGGACTCAATCCCCATTAGGGGTTTTGCGGAAGGCAGCTAATTGATATTTCTTTCTCATGTATGTTTCTATTTCTCTATCCCTCTCCCTTCCTCTTTAAAATTAATAGAGACATATTTTCTAAAAATAAATTAATTAAAGCATTTTTTGAGAGATGGTTACCTCTGGGATGAGAGGGAAAAATGAGATCTGGGAGGGGTTCACAAGGAATGGCTATGGTTTCCCTAATTTTTTTAAAAAGTAGTTAGTGGCATGTACATATAAAAATATTATTTATCTTTTTGAATGGCTGAAATAATTTTGTAATGTTCAAATTTAAAAAAAAAAATGGGGAGAATCAGTTCTAATCAGTTGGGCCAGCAGTTTGAATTCTGAGCAATTAATAACCAGATTTTCACCGGGCTGATAACCTTGACCTTTTGGTCTTCTCCCATCTCGTGCATTGTGGCCACTTCATTGTCTCGGAGTTTTAGCACCAGTGGGAAAACAAAAGAAAATATAAACCTTCTAATTTCCTGCTTGCTTTAATGAGTGGGAGTAGAAATTATGCACTAAGGGAAATATTCACATTTTGAGCCTATTTTGTTCATTGATTACTGTGCCAATAGCCAAGGTTAAAGGAGACAAACTTAGATTCTGGATAAATCCACAAGAATCTTCTATCAAACCCTAGGGGAAGGGATAAAAATGCCACTGCACAACCTGCCCCAGGGGTGTGATTTTGATGTCTTGTTTTGAAATCGGTGTTTGCTTTGCATCAACAGCATGGCCGGACCCCCCTGCATCTCGCTGCCAATAAAGGTCATCTTGCTGTGGTCCAGATCTTGCTGAAGGCTGGCTGTGACCTCGATGTTCAGGACGATGTGAGTAGAAGCCACCATTCTATTGGGGTGGGTTGTCAGAGGGGCTTGTCTGCCTAGAAATCCACAGTGCAGCACGTACCAGCTGTGAGGTGGGAGGGGGAACAGATGCTCTTGAGCACCTTTTATCAACGTCTTGGTCCCCAGGGTGGGAAGAGTTTACTCTTGAAGACCTATATTGGGACCCATTCTCAATGGCAAATTAGAGTTTGGGAATGAGTGCTAAATTCCCATCATGGTTCATTTCCTATCAAGCATCATTCAAGTGCAGAGCTTCAAAGGGCATTTTGTCTGTGTCCTGTTTCAGTATGAAGGAGCACCACACACACACACATATTGATCAAGCGTACCATTGGAGAAAAGGTGGGGCTTAAAAATGTATTCCTTTTCTCACCTTGATTTCTTTTAATCGGTGTACATTTAGTTTAAAATAACTTATTCAAAAAAAAAACAAAACTGATCTCATGGAACCCAAGAAAAAGGAGGCCTCAGATAGAGCTCACTCAGGTGCTGATCGTTATTGAGACTCAGCCTCTGAATCTCTCCACTCAGATTATCTAGAGAGACTCCAGCTGGCTCCTTTGGGATCACATATCTGTTTCTGAGCCAATCAGCAGTGGTGGGATGGGGTCACATAGTACCTGGGGTACCATATTGGGTCTTTGGGAAAGGTAGCTTCTCTAAAAAGGGGGATATAGAAAAGATTATGTAATTGTTCTCCAGTTAACTATTAGGAAAAAAATTCTATGATAATGTGATTGGAAACTGTTTCTAGTTCTGTTTTAACTCTTGTTTGTGTAGTAGAACTCTAAGGAATAAGCCCTTTTATAAGGAACACAGCATCTTATAACCTCTTCCAGATTCACCTTTAATAACTGTAGTTACAGAGTGTAAGCAACTTTGAGATCTTCAGGCATGCTAGGGAGTACATTACTAAAGGGCTTCTAGTTTTCTTTGGGCCTCTGTGTAATGTTCTAAAATTTGGCAAACAGAAATAACTAAATATGTCATTGTTTTATGATGGGCAGAAGGCTGCTCAGTGTCATTCATAAATATCTGGTTATATTTGAAATCTGTTGAGTCATCAAGAACATTATTTTCAAAAAACACTGATTTAGTTTTAAGCTGTTGATATCCACCTTGGGCCATAATGCTTTCTTTTTATTTTCCCATACTGTAGCCATCATTTACATTCATGATTACAGCATATCCTTAGGTGGCAGCAAAAATACCAGGAGAGAGAAGAGATTCTGACCGCAGAAAAGGCAGGCCTTGGAATTGCTGTCACATCTTGGGGTGTATCTGGTCTTTAATTTAGATAATTAAAGCCCTTGCTTGTCACGATGGCAAGGCTGCCATGCCAGGCATGCTAACCTATCCCAACCCAGCACTCTTGTCTGAGGTCTAATGCAGCAAAAGCCATACTAACTCCCTAGGACTTCTGCTATTTATATCAGACAAGATAAGAACTCCAGCAGGCTGGCATTCTCACAAGGTAACCAAGGGAAGCCATGTCAACATAGCTATGTTAACCGAAGGAAAAGCCAGTGCTGCTTTTAACGGGACACCCTCTCTCTTTTTTGGAATTAGTTATTTATTTTCTTTCATCTTTTTCACTTAAACAGGACAATCCATACATTGCTTCTCTCAGATAACTTAAATCAATATGAAACAAAATGAGAACACAACAGTAAAACAGTGTAAAAACAGGTGAGGATGGAGAAGGTGGAATGGACCGTCACTAGTTCTGAAGCAATGCATTTGCCAGATGCTGTTCATATCTGTCTTCTGAGTATCTGCCATGTTTGTTGATGACCAGTCTTGAAACTTATGCAAGAATTTTAGGAAGAAAATTCTTTAAAGAAGCTGGAAAATTCATTATTGAAAAAAATAATTTCAGAAGTTGCCTGTTACCCATTATCTTGGATGGTGGGTAGAAATAGAGAATGTTAATGTTATGAAGCATTTACCCCTAACTTCATATTCTGCAGATATTGTTCTTTATGTCATACTAAAGACTGAGAATTAGTTGAAGAATGTCCTCCAGTGGCCTGGAGTGGGATTATTATGAATTTGAACCTGTGGAAACCAGTTCTTTAGAATATGCAACCGCAGGAGCAAATTCCCTCTTGCCTCTCGTCAATCCCGTCAACTCTCATTGGAGCTCTAACGCCATCTCTGATTGGTCAATGAGCAATCACACAGCCCCCACCCCAGAAATAGTCCAGGACCCCGTGGCCACGGTAAAAGGCATGAAGGAAGAAAAAAATAAGGAAAACCAGAGAAGAAGGGCTAGGAAGAACCATAGAAGATCAGAGAGAGAAAACGAGGTCAGCAATTTGCTTTGTGCATGTAAGCCTGTCTTGAGCTTCCTTGCAACATGTCTGCCTGTGTCACCTGGGAGGGGTTCCTCCTGAAGAGGGGCATGTTCCAGCCTTGCATGCCTGGGGTTTCTTCCATGAGCTTCACTTGAGAATCTGCTCACTCTTTCTCACCATGTAGGAGAGAACACTAAAAACATATCAGAACAAAGATTTAGACCTCAAAGCTTTCAAACCTTTTAAAAATCCCCAAATAAGGAACACTGATGTCAGGAAAATTGAGAACTGGCAGTTCGTGTACTTTACAAACAGGTCAACGTGTTCCAAAAGCAAGTGCCAAACTGCAAGTTTCCAGCTGCAGCATTTTCCCTTCTGCTTCTTTGCAGTTAATCATTCAACAGCTACTCCTTGGGCGCTGCACTGAGCACTTAGCTTCATAAAGGGCAGCCCACCCCCACTGAGGTAACTGATCTTTTAAAGACCTGCCCTAAGGTTAATTGGCTTCACAGATTGGAAACAGGTAGGGGTGAGTGCAGAGAGCCCCAACCATTTGAATTCTCACCCAACCATGCTACCTGAATTAATTTGTTTACCCTAAGTGAGGCACTGACCTGCACTGAGTCTTGGTTTCTTTCATCAATAAAATGAAGGAATTAGATGCCATGACACTTGGAGTATAGTAGAGGTCAGTAAGCATTCACGGAATAAATAATGAATAAATTCTGTTGATAGTGCTATACTTTTCCCAGTGTTTTTGTTGTTTTTTTTTTTTCATTTCCCCCAAAGTTTCAGAACTTCATGTTTAAATCGTATAGAAATAAGGATTATGTCACACTTGCTTCTTGGATATGTTAATAAGTGTGTATTGAAGACACATTTTGTTCTGTGTCCTATTTTGAAGAGGAAATATTTCAACAGTAAATTTTCGCTTTATAGGAGGAAAGTAGATTTGCAGGTAATTGACTCTGTTCCAATTTGTTCTCAAGTTCTTTAGTTGTTTGTGTTATGCTCTGGGGAAGAGTCTCTCAGAGCCTTCACTTCTCATCTTGGTATTTTAAGGGTGGCTGGGTTTATACCAAAGAAATGTCTCCCTCAGTCCCCCAGATCCACCCCATCTAGTGTGAGCAAAACTTAGTGTGCAGCTGAAGGACGGCCTCTTCTGGTGGGGACTGGTTGACTTTGGCTTGAACCAGTGTTTATGGACCTGAAGGCAAGGATGAAGGCTCTGAAGGAGGGCTCTGTCTGAGCGGAGTAAAGAAGGTGGGGGTGGGGGGTATGGCCTGGAGACAGGCAGTGCCACTCAAAGGTCCCCGAACAGAAAGGGGAGATGCAGGAAACAGCTGTGCCAGATGGTTGAGGACACTTTGAGTTCTCACTGTAGCCTCATACTGTTGTTAGATCTTTTTGGTCTTTTTTTTTTTTTAATGTATTTTTATTGATTTCAGAGAGGAAGGGAAAGGATGAGAGAGAGAGAACCATCAGTGATGAGAGAGAATCATTGACTGCAAACCCCACAATGGGGATTGAGCCCACAACCTGGGCATGTGCCCTGACTGGGAATGGAACCATGATCTCCTGGTTCATAGGTCAGTGCTTAACCCCTGAGCCATGTTGGCTGGACAGATCCCTTTGAGTCTTGATAATCCATCTAGAAATTGATTCCTAAGGGCTGAACTAAAAGTTAGATCTTAGCTTCTCTCGTTGAGCTAGACTTTCACAAAAGAAAGCGATCTTGAGGAAAATACACAGTAGATTCATGTTTAAAGAAAATAATTAATAATGGTAACATTCTGGTTCCAAAGCTGCCTCAATTCATGATATAGCGGCAGCTTGTGAAACACGATAAAACATTTGACCAAAAGCAATGCATAGGGTAGACTGTGCCCTAATCAGCAGAGGCCCTTTGGCAGGAGAGGCTGATGCCACCCCTGTCCAGGGCTTACTGCTCACACTTTATGCACAGTGTGGGCGGAGTGGGTAGGTTTTGTTCTGTGAAAGGTGGTTCTGGTGGGTCCAAGGAGTGTTCATTAAAGTGCCTGCAGTTTGTGGGAATATTAAAAGGCTTCCGACCATGACCAGTCTGCCAGGTCAGAATTTATACTGAAAGAGTGAGCTTCAACCTCACCTTTCTGACTGAGAACAGAGTGCCAGAGCAGATCAATATTAACAAATTGCACTTGAGGTCCATTTTGTGCAAATCCATCACTGTTCTGTTAGGGAAACGGGCAGTTTTAGAAATTCTTATAGAAACTTAAAAAGGTTAAGACACGGGCAGTTTTTCCTATGATCACTTGTCATCTGGAAACACTTCTTACTATGATGTCTGAAGTGGATGTGAAATGGCTTGTCACACCTGCAGCTGCTGACCCACTGGCCGTGGTCTTCTTTTGCCGGCATGTCCCAAAGACAGGGTCCTCTCTGAGCAAGGGGCCCGGGAAGGTGGGGAGAACCAAGTCTACACGTAATCTATAATGGGAATAATAGCATAGGGTGCTGAGGGCAGGGATCGGCGGACAGTGGATGAAGCCCTGGTAACGGGGCTCGATGTCCTGATGGATACTGGGAAATCTCCCTCAAGTTCCTCGAATAAACAGTGAGAAAGGGTTCTGCCACACATATTGTTACAGCTCAGACTTTTAATCAATAGCTGGTTTTCCTGGTACTAAAAATTAAGTGTTGAGTACATACAGAGGCAGTAAAGCATCAAACAGACTGTCAAATAACAGTGGGAAGGTTAGGGAGAGGTGGGGTAGATAAGAGATCAACCAAAGGACTTGTATGCATGTATATAAGCATAACGAAAAAACGTAAGACACGGGGGTGGGGGTGAGGGCATGCATGGAAGTGTGATGGGGGGCAATGGGAAGATATGTACACATGTAATATATTAATTAAAAAATGAAAAAATTAAAAAAAATGTTGAGTACAAAAAGTTGGGAGGTATGAAAAAGTATAAAAAAGAAAATAAAACTCACTTCTTGTTGATTTCTAAGGGGGGTTTTAATCTTAAGAAAGTGAATTTGAGTTTTAAATAGCATTAAGTGCTTTTTTATTGTGATAAGATGAAGCATAACATAAAATTTACCATTTAAACCATACAGCTCAGCGACATTAAGTACATTTACTATGTTGTGCAACCATCACCATCATCCATCTCCAGAACATTTTTCCAATTAAGTGTTTTTAAAATATATTGTTTCTAAATTCCAGGGAGTTTAGTAAGTAGAACCAGAATTTCATTAGGGTTATTTATAGGTAGCAGTGCATTTCTCTTTGAAAAATCTTCCAGTTTTCTGTTTCATAATCATCTCCCTTTCCTCTCTCGGGCTAAGGGCCAGGGATGCCCCAGGGTATGTGATTGCCCCTCTAGTTCTCCACGAGGAAACTTCATTTATGCAAAACTCTTACCACCAAATCACAGAACCCAAGGGAAGGGAGGGGCCTTGAGGAGCAGCCACCCCTCCTTTTACCTGTGAAGGAACCTTTTCACACTGATCACTCACCTCTCCTGTGAACCTGGACCCCAGATTGGACTCCATTCGTCTCAGCTTGACTTGCTGAGTGCTTGTCAGAGCTCAGATGTGCTCTTAGGGCATTTCATAACTCTCCCTTATTAAGGTATTGACTGTCCTCTAAGAGCATATATTCCTTTTCTCAGCTGCAATTAGAAAGAGTCAAGTTCCCTTTGGTGCTCTGATAGAGAAAGGGAAGGTCTGCAATTTCAGGAATCTGATCACAGAGAAAGGGGTCAAATACAGCGTAAATCAGTGAGGCAGTTGTCATGAAAGATCAGAAGAAGATCAGTTGGTAGAGATGTGCAGTGATGGCTTGGCATTCCTGGAATCCTGCGATGACACAGCATAAACCCCGCCATTGTTTGTGGCCAGTACAAGTCAGTCCACAAATACACACCCACCGTCAAATCATGACATGGCAGGATGGCAATTTCTCTGGAAGGAGGGAGCTAGAGGGTGCAGTAGGGAGTAAAAATCCCCAGCATTGCTGCCCTAATTTTGTAGCACACACAGGTGTGACCGCTACAGCCCAGCTGAACACTGCCTACCCTGGGACGGCAGGTGAGGGCTTGCCCTTCATTCTGAGGTTAGCTCTGCAGACTGTTCTGAGTTGGCTCAATGTTCCCACTGAATAAAATTGCTCCGCCTGCCGTGTGTTGTCTACTAACCAGACTGCAAAGCCCACCTTGCCCTTGGTGGTAACCAGTTTGCTTTGTGTGGGAGGGTCCTGTGTCGGAGGGAGAGGAGAGGGGGTGGCTGGGAGAACTGACCCCTATTCCTGTCTCATGTCATCCTGCAGGGGGATCAGACCGCCTTGCACCGTGCGGCCGTGGTGGGGAACACTGAGGTCATCTCGGCGCTCACCCAGGAGGGCTGTGCCCTGGACCGACAAGACAAGGTGAAGTGGGATGTGCCAGCCTGAGGACCCACATGCAAGATGTTATCATTCCTGAGTCTTATCACCCGGGATTTAATATGATGAAACCAGCCCAAATGTACTTAGAAAGAATGTCTGATATTCCAGTAAATTAAAAAATTTTTATGGTTTTTAAAAATATTTTTATTGATTTTTAGGAAGAGAGGAAGGGAGAGGGGGGGAGGGAGAAACATCGATGTGAGAGCTAAACATCAATTGGCTGCGTCCTACACACCCCACACCCCACACCAGGGATCGAGGCAGCAACCTCGGCCTGTGTCCTGACCAGGAATCAGACCAACAACTTTTTGGTGCTCAGGACAATGCCCAACCTACTGAGCACCACTGGCCAAGGCTAATTTTTTAAAAAAATCTTCCCCCTGTTTTATGGTTGCAGTGGGCAACCACATAAACATAAATGGTAGCCCCCTCCCCCCCAAACAAAAGTCTAGAAGTAATGACATGTGGAGGCCTAAATAGGGAAGGGCATGTCCCATGCTTTCCCCACCCCCAACTGTTTTCTTCTTCTTCCTTTTCCTCCTCCTCCTCCTCCTCCTCCTCCTCCTCCTCCTCCTCCTCTTCTTCTTCTTCTTCTTCTTCTTCTTCTTCTTCAAGTGAGCTTAATAACTTTTAAAACTATTGGAAGAAAAAAATAAGCAAAATAAAATGTTTAATAAATCCCAGTGACATATATTGATACAGTGTTCTTAAATTGTCAAGCAACCTTAAAACATGGAACTTGGCAATTTAGAGCAATTCATCCTGTTTACTGTTTAATCAACTTTTTATTCAAGTGTATATACAGAAAAATGCACAAATACCAAGTGCAGCTCCGTGAGTTTCCGCTACCTGAGCGCACCTGCGTGACTCTCAGGTCTCAGAGCGGATGGTCACCAGCAGCCCGTGCCCCCATCCAGTCACTTTCCTTCTGCTTCCTGCTTGGTACGGTCAGTCCCACTGGCCAGGCTACACATCACCACTTCCCTTCCCAGCAGGCCCTTCCCACTGGCCTTCCCCTTGGGAGGGCTGGCAGCTTTAGGCCTTGGCTGTTGGTGTGGCTGAAAGGGTAAACCGGACCCTGGACACGACTGGGGAGCGCACCTACACCACCCCCAGCTGACTGCCCCGCACCCCGGCCTGGAACAGCACGGAGGGTGTTTCTGCCGCTCCTCTCCATGCTTACCCCTCTCCCAACCCCATCCTCCATGCCCCTCAGTTCATTGCACTAAATATATATATATATTTTATAAGTTAAGCAAATGCAAGCTATCTTTAATTGGTTGATTTTTATTTAAAAACCGCATAGGACACTTATTTATCTTATTGACAAATCACTGTTTGCACAGCACCCGCTCATTTCTTTGGGGCCCCGATGCTTCCCGATTAAATTGGGTAAAATTAGAATTTGGGGGAAGAAAAAGGAAGGAGTAATCTACCTCGCTGGTTCTCGGTCCCTGAAATTAATGAAGCTGGACTCTGTATTTGCCTGATCTTTGCAGGATTACCTCTGGGGCCAGGAGCAAGCAGAGCCCAAGGGGTGATGGAGGTGGGAAAGAATGGTCATTAGTCCTGGTGTTGCGTTCTGTTCAGTGCGACTGCCTCTCTCAGCAGGGGCTCCCGAAGAGACTTAAGCCCCAACGCCTAAGGCATCCACTGTACATCACAAAGCTAGAATGCATCCAGAATGGTCCTTGTTATGTACCGTTTCTGGGAGAACGGGGAAATTAGACGCTCGCCTCCTGTTCTGGGCTCTGTGATTCAGACGAGACACCCCAGTGGGGTGCCCTGAGAACTCCCTCTGATGTGCTGACTTTGCCGAGGCGAACGAGGCCGTGGTAACATGCTCTCCCTCTGTGTTCCTCAGGACGGGAACACGGCCCTGCATGAAGCATCCTGGCACGGGTTCAGCCAGTCAGTCAAGCTGCTCGTTAAAGCGGGAGCCAACGTGCTTGCCAAGAACAAGGTGAGGCCCAGCAGGTGCTAGAACTCATTCACAGGTGAGGACGGCCCGGGTTCCTCCTGCCAGAGCAGAGAGCGCTCGGGAGCATGGAACCGCAGGGACGTGGAAGCCGGAAGCCCCCGGGAGAGCACAGTCTGCCTGGTGAGCGAGAGGACCCGGGGGCCTTTGGCTTCCTTTGAACTCCCCTGGCTCTCACTGCTTTGCCATCGGTTTATTCACCCGTGATTGTCCTCATGAAGGCAGGAAAGGACAACAGCATTCTCCATCCTCTTTTCCTCTGTCTCCCCTCTGCAGTCACTCACCACGTCTCCTCGTGTTCACTCCATCTCTCCTTCCATACTCATGACTGATGGGTCCCTAGACTTCGAGGCCTCCCAGCAGCCTTGTCAGCTGGCCTAGTCCCTTCTGCCTGCTGCCCAGAAACCCTGGGGGAAAGCTCCGCCCTGGACTCTGTCTGGGACCTCCGCTCACATCTGGAGCCTCTTCCCTGTGCCTTTCCCTGCATGTGCCTCCTGCGTGCTCAGCTTGGCTCACTGTCCCCTCTGGTGGCCCATGCCCATTGGGGTAGCCTACTCCTCCTTTCTGCCTATAGATCTCCCACCCCCTTCCTCAGGATAGGTTCCCCACCCCCAAAGGAAGATCATGGGACTGTTTCCTGCAGCACTCCCTAGGCATTGCACACAGCGCTGTGCTGTCATTACTGGTTAAATGTTTTTCATGGCTCCCTCTGAGGTCAAAAGCTTAGGGAAAGCAGCAAGCCATGAATGGCATATCCCCAGTAATGCCCGGCTCACTCCTGGCAGGCAGGTGGCTGCTCCCTTTGCCCGAACTGGTACAGGGTCTGAAACGTGAATTAGTGAGTTTATACCGGCTCTGGGAAGTAGGTGGTTTCCAGCTCATGGATAAGGAAGCGTAAGGGGGAGCCAGTACATCCTGGACTGTATGATTCGTTTGTGAGTCAGGTAGGGCCATAGCCCAGCCTGGGACTGTCTGCTCTGCCCACTGCCTCCCGTCCTAGTTATTGTGGAAAGCCTCGAGGTCTCGCTCCACATAACAGCAGAGACCGTTAAAAGCACAGGTGAGGGGCTATTCCAAAAGAGGGACTTGTATGTTCTGCACCAGCCACAGCTTCTGGGGAAACCTCTAGAAAGGCTCTTCTGCCCCTCACTCCCAGCTTTATTGAGGTAGAACTGCCAAGTAAACTTTAACATATTTGAAGTATACACATTGTGAAAGGATTCCTCCCATTAGTTTTAGAACACATCCATCACTGCACATAATTTACGTTTGTTTGTTTAGTTAATGAGAACCCTTAGATTCTATTCTTAGTAAATTTCAGTTACACAATACAGTGTTATCAGTTATAGTCACCATGCCAGACGTTAGATCCTCAGGCCTTGTTTATCTTATAACTAAAAGTCTGTTCCCTTTTACCAGCATCGTCCTGTTCCCCCTGCTTCTGGCCACCACTTTTCTACTCTTGGTTCCTGAGTTTGACGTTTTCTTTTTTAAATTCCACATATAAGGATACCATATAGGGATACCATTTGTCTTTTTCTGCTCGGCTTATTTCACTTAGCATAATGTCCTCTAGTTCATCCACGTTGTCACAAATGCCAGGATTTTCATTTTTTCTCTACGACAGAATCATATTCCATTGCATAAGAAGTATGCTTCTTATTCTGCGAGCTTAGCAGCCCTGTCTGGGGGATCTGTGATTATTACTTAAGAGTATGAAAATGTTTGTCAGTATGTCTGCCTAGGTCACATTTTTAAGTAGTAGGTTTTGAGGTATAATTCATATAAAATTCATCTTTCTTAGCTATACTGTCCTATTAATTTGGATAAATGTATACAGTTGTGTAACCACCACCACAATCAAGGTAGAGAATCGCCCCCAAAAAGTTCCTTTGTGTCCTTTAGTGACAGTTGCCACTCACCCACCCTCTCCCAGCTCCTGGCTACCACTAATTTGCTTGCCTTTCCCCGAAGATTATCTAAATGGAATCCTTTTGTGCCTGGCTCTTTTCACTTAGCGTAATGTTTTTAAGACTCTAGCGTGCTGTTACATGAGTGATTAGTTCATTCGTTTTGATTGCTGAGTAATATTCCATTGCATGAATGTACCATATTTTGTTTATGCTTACCCATGGTTTTTCATTTTCTGGATCTAAATGGTTTTCAGCATAATTGATATTTTCTTACTGGCAAAATAAATGTTGGTATGATATATTTCTAGCACCATCAGATTCTTTTATTTCACTCATTTGTTCAGCACATTTAAATGACTCTCAGGAGGCTAGCGATGTTGAGACAACCTACGTGGGCAATGGGAATCATGTCAAGCCAAGCACTGAGCCTCTCTGTGTGAAATAGAGTCTTTAAAATGTGGGCAGAGCCTTCGAGTTTGAGACCTAAGCCAGCAATGTTTCTCTACCTGGCTGCACTTTAAACTCTCCAGGGAAACCTTACACATAAAAAAGGGGATGTGGGGGAGAAACAACCATAAAAAATAAAAACAAATGAATCTAGCCTGATGGCTGGGCCTAGTGACCAGCTGTCCCTGTTTGCCCTGGTCTGAGGGGTTTCCCAGAATGCTTGGCTGTCAGTGCTAACACCTGAGCAGCCAGGCCCCTCCTCCAGGCTGAGTAAACCAGAGTCCTGGGCAGCATTTTTTGCAGGCCTGCCCAGGTGATTCATGTGGGCAAAAAGCCATTGCACTCACCAAAGGTTAGGAGAGGAAAGGTAAGTGAACTGGCGGCAGACAGTTGTCCTCTATTATAACTAATTTTTTCCAAAGGTAAGGGAATAACATGCTTGAGTATGGGCAGACAGTGCCCTGTGGTCTAGAAGGGGTGAACTAGGGGAGGGAAGAGCCATTAACAGGTAGAGTCATATCTTAGAGCCCACACAGCTGCAGTACCGACCCCCCGCTTGTAAGCTTGGCAGGAGAAACACTATTATCTTTCACCTGAGAGCTCCAAGACTCACTCAGACCAACCCCAAAGCTCTCTTCCTGCTGCCTGTTTATTTGGTTTCTTTTTTAGAAGGTAGCAGCAGCCTTATAGGCCCTTCCCCCATAGTCTCACAGAGTTCTGTTTGTGAATTCTTTCTACAAGGTTGCTGTGGGCATTATTCTGACCTGGGCTGCCATTGTAATGTGACATGTTGAAGGTAGAGGATCCCTTATCTGTATGTTAAGTGACAGGCGCAATTGTGTTGCCTGTTATGTGGGGATCTTTTCCATCGAATTTTTGTTTCAAGAAAAATACGAGAATGGACGATTTGAAAAAGGCTACAGTATAATCTTAGAGACCTTTAGCCTACATGCACATAGGAGGTGGCCTGTTCTGCCCTCTGACTTCATTGGTAGTGTTGTAGCCACAGCTTTTATCCGTGTTGCAGTCTTCTCTAAAAGGAACATACCAGAGACATGTGCACAGCATTTTACCATTAAGAAAATCCCCTCCTGGGCCCTCGAGTCCATCCTCACAGCCTCAGCATCTCAGGGTCGCGATGCATTTTACAGGTAAGGAATTCAAGGCTGAGAGTAGAAGAGCCTTGACCGGTGCCTGTCAACCTATAAGTGGCAGAGCCAGGCCTTGGAACCAGGTTTTATGACAGAGGTGACTCTCAGCCTGTCGGATTCCTGATTAAATGTTCTTGCCCCTGAAACCCCTTCTGGGTCTGCCTGTTAGGAAGCAGCGGATGTGAGCTTTGACGTTGCTTCTTATCGCCCCTCCATAAGGTCTGCTCCATGCCGGGCTGTGGAGAGCCGAGTTGCTAACGTGTCCTCCCTTCTCTTGCCTCTCTCCAAGGCGGGGAACACGGCCCTGCACCTGGCCTGCCAGAACAGCCACTCCCAGAGCACGAGCGTCCTCCTGCTGGGCGGGTCCCGCGCCGACCTCAAAAATAACGTGGGTGAACAACAACAGCTTCTACCCTGCTCTCTGTGTCATCTTAGAGAATTACCCTGACAGCATACTGGAGTGTTATCATCTAGAAAATAAAAATGAAAGGTGTTTGGGGACTATCTATAAACTATCTATCTGTTTGGTAATTTCCTAAAGGGTCGCTTAGCCTGAGAGGAGGGATCAAGAGACTTGGAAACACTGCTTTTTTTTTTCCCATTTTTTCACCTCACTCCTAAACCTCGATTTGTTTTTATCATTTCCTAGAGTGTGTGCTGGTGAATGAATCTAGGAAACCTCTAAGTGTCTTAGGAAGGTCTCTGCCCACAGCGTGTACTGGTAGCAAATACCGAATGGTGTGTGCAGGGGAGTTTCCTGGACGTCATGCCCCGCATCCACAAACCAGTGAGAGGCGTCCTTGGAATGAGCTGACGGCCAGTAGTCTGAGAGGATGCCGACCTGAGAGCTCACCTGGTGTCCCTCTCTCCGCTAGGAGCTGCCTTTCCTCTCGGAGTCCCAGGCCCCAGCCACGCGAGGGGGAACCTGACTGCGGCATCTCTTTAAGAAATGGCCTTAGCTGGGGCAGACTCCTCCACGGGGACTCTCAGAATGCCCTGAACCTCAGCTTGGAGCTTGGCTCCTTCTTAAACTGGGGAGAAAGTTTTGCTGAATGGTCGCCATCACCTGGCAGCACTGGAATAGAAATGTCAGGGGAATGCCCCAGGCTATCATGGTTTTGTCTCCAGTTGTGTTGTCTGTGGGGGCAGTTTGGCCTGTGGCCACTAAGGAAAACCCTGACCCTGAGTCTTCCTGGCTCCCCATTTTGTGCCCTGTGTCAGCTCCCCAGACTGCTGCTCCGTGTGGGATATTGGGGTCCGACTAAAGTGGGAGGGCCCTTGAACTTTTTAGAACACATGTGCTCTTATAATCCAGCCACTTGCCCTGCTGCCCTGTCCTTGGAACCCTGATGGGTCTAAGAAGGGAGGCTTGTTCCCGAAGCAGCGCTCATGGTCTTCATGCAGTGCATTCCTGAGTCTGGGTTGTAGGAGTGGGTGGGTCAGTGGATTCTTATCAGGTGCTGGGTGAGCAGAACCTGTCTTGGCTACTGAGGAGGTCTTCTGGGGAGCATGCATCCAGCGTCAAACCTGAAAGCAGAGACGCTGCGTGGAGGAAGATCAGCAGGGCTGCAGAGAGCAGCAAAGGGCTGGGAGTCCCCGAGCGGAGCATTCATGGGTGAAAGAGACGCTCGTCACTCAGGCCGACGCCCTCTAAAGGATATATGCTAGTCTGCCAGCTTTTAAATGCCCTTCCCTTTTTACTTTCTCTGTCTTGTTTTGTAACCGCTCAGACTGTGCTTAGAGTATGATTTCTGTCCGCAGGCAGGCGACACCTGTTTGCACGTTGCCGCGCGCTATAATCACTTGTCCATCATTAAGCTCCTCCTCAGTGCTTTCTGTTCTGTCCATGAAAAGAACCAGGTCAGTGCATGTGCCCTCCCCATGGCTGCCCGACCCCCTTCCCAAAGGCTAACAGACAGGTGTGTGAGCCCAGACGGGCGCAGAGGCTGCTGGGAGCCTTTCTCTGCCTGGGACTCGGCCAGTGCTGGCCTTCGCACGGGTGATCCACGGAATCTGGTGGCCCTGGTTTATCTGCCTCCTTATCATCCCAGCGCACACACCACATTTGCATATGAACATCTTCTGGAGATCCCGGGGTGGGGTTTTGTTTTTAATGTGCTTTTACAAAGGAAAGTAGCAGGAATGTGGCTCAGTCAACAAGCAAGGGAAGGCACCTGTTCCTTGCACTGCCACTTGATTGAGCTGATGGAGTTGCTGTTTCCTGTGAAATTGGGTACATGACCTATCTCTGTACCATTCAAGGGGCGTTTAAAATAAAGCTGTGATTATCACAGTGTTTGCAGAAATGTGCTTGACTTTCAGTGGTTAGATTTTTTTAAAAACATTGTCCTGATATTTATTGATACCTGAGCCATGCATTGTTTGGCTTTTCTGAGTTTGGCTACATGTATTTGAAATTGAAAACAGAGATAGCTTTTCAGATTAAATATACCCAGTTGTGGTGGTTTTTAACCCTGGCTGCGCCTAAGAATCAACAGGAATTAAAAATACCAATACTGAATTCCACCCCAGCTTACATATCCATTCTGGGTAATGGGATGTTTAAAGAACTCTTGGCCTGATTGTGCAGATAGGATTGAGACCACTGACCTAGCTCAATAGCTAAGTCATCATTCTACAGCCTCCCAGGGGATTCTAGTTCATCAGATTACCCTACACAGCCCCCACTAACCAGTGCTTCTCCGCCGGTGCGTGGTCACCTGGGAGCTTTGAAAATCACCATGCCCAATCCCCCTCCCCCTCCAGATCTTCCACCAGGATGTCTGGGGTGGGACCCAGGCATCTGTAATTTTTAAAGCTCCCCACCTGATTCCAGTGTGCAGCCAAGATTGGAAACCACTGCCACATAGCTCCCCACCCCCAACACACAGCTAAGTGACTCAACAATGAGATAATTCCCCCGGCACACACTGGGGAAGAAGGCCACAGGGATGACCGAATTTTCATGCTGTCAGGAGAAAAGTATCAAGAGAGCTTTTCCTGATCACCTGATGGTGGAGAATGAGTTATTCTACTTCTCCTACATTTGACTGGCTTATTTATATTATTCTGTCTAGAGTTAAAAAACCAGCATCTGCATTTGGAATTGACTCACCACGCTGCATTTGTCCAAATCCTCGTTTCATAGTAGATTGTCTGAAAATATTTTTTCTCTTTTGTTTTGTGGGAAACAGCTGGTGTTCAATGAACATGGGTTCCCAGCAAAGAACACCGTGAGCCTGCAAGTGATTCCCCGCGTCCCCGCACCTCCTCATTCTAGCACTCAGAAACCAAGGGTTCTCTGTTCTCTCCCCTGCCTGGGCAGTTGGACATGGCTTTTGGTTACCTGCCATCCTGCTTTGGTGTAGGATCCAGGTCTGACCATTCTCAACAACCCAGCCCAGCATAACTTTACCTGTGATTTCTGGCATCTCCAGTCAAAAAGGAATGTGATCATTGTGCAAAGCTCATTTAGTTCTACGAACTTGAGAGAGAACCACATAACACTTGAGCAAAGGGCCCCCTTCTCAATCAAATCTTAGATTGACTTTGAAAAGCCACCAGCAAGGCAGGGGATGAAAAGCTGGAGGGCTGTGGGCCATGATCAGATGGGGTTTAGCAGACTTTCTTCTGATTAATTTCAGGCTGGAGACACAGCACTTCATGTTGCTGCTTCCCTAAATCATAAGAAGGTGGTTAAAATCTTACTGGAAGCTGGAGCAGATGTGACCATTGTTAACAATGTAAGTCGAGTTGCAACAATGGTTTCTAAAGCCCTTTCCACCCCTTTGCAGAGTGGGCATGTTGCTGCTACTTCATCTCCTATAGACTCCTCAGAGGGCACCTAGCCTCGCCAGCCTCTCTCTGGAAGAATGTAAAGTTCTAAAAGCCGTAACCCCTGGGGCCCTCGGGTGGATTTGGGAGAGCTTGAGTTTAGCTGCCCCATGAGTTGACAAGCCCTGAGGACTCATCGTAGATTCCTAGCTGAATAGAGGACACTCTGGCATGAAAAAGTCAGGGATGTCTAAGTAAAGGGATGATAGCTGTTTATAGGCGTGGTCCTCAAGAAAATGGCCACAAGGTCATCAGATTAATCATCCTTCCAACTTGTAACTCCTTTTTCTCCAAAGTTGCCTTAGCTCCTCCTTTTTCTCTCAGTATCTCCCTCCCTCTGCCTTTCCTCTACCTCCCTCCTCGTCCTCTCTCCCACATTCTGTAACGGCCACCAGCTCAGGTACCTGTTTTCCAGGCTGCCCTGTGGTCTGTGCCCTCCTGAATCAGATTCCAGGGGCCAGAACAGTTGTGTGAGTGTCTGGAAGTCAGAGGGGGGGGGGGGGTGAAGCTGGTGAAGGCTTCTGTGGGTGGTTTCCCCTTCATCCTCACAGTTCTGGTACCTGTGGGTGGTACCTTAAGGTACCTCTCCCATGATGCCTTGAACACCTTCCCCATGCTTAGAATCCCACTGTTTTCAACTCCCGGTGTTTGGCTTACCCTCCCTGGAGCCTCCATTATGGCCAGAGCTTCTTCGTTTGTTTTCACAATCCAGTTTCTGAGACTCTGAGACCCATCCAGGTGTCCGCTTTCCTGTTCTCCAGGGAAATGTCATTGCTTGGCTGGATTTTATGATCCTTTGAGTTTCCTCAACTGAAGCCTTCCACCTTGGCCCTGTCTGCTTTTCACCTTCCAGAAAGCATTCTGAGGCGGGCAGTGCCCCTGACCTTTGCCTCCTGGAGTACTTACTGCCCATTCGGTCAGCGCTGACCCTCTTGAGAGGAGGCTCAAGAGCAGGGCCACGTCGTATGTGTGTTTCGGTGCCCGTGTGACTGAGTGCAGGGTTGCTGTCCCAGGTGGGCTGCATGTGTGTGGAGTTGGTGGCCAGTGCTCACTTGTCCTCCCCTGTGCCCTTCCTCAGGCAGGCCAGACCCCGCTGGAGGCCGCCCGCTACCACAATAACCCGGAGGTTGCTCTTCTCCTCACTAAAGCTCCTCAGGTAGGACTTGCTGCATTTTCTGCTGTTTGGATTTTGTGGGGCTACAAAGTCCCTGGGAGTCTCTGGTTGCAATGTACTGAAGCCAATCCAAACTGACTTAAACAGGGAACCCATGGGCTTACTAATCAGACAGTGGGAAATGTGGGGACCCCACTGAGCCTCCAGGATAACCAGCACCAGGACTTCGGCCCAGCAGGCTGTTCTTCATGGATGGGCATGATTTTGTCACCACCAACTTCCTGGATTGTAACTCCCCGAGTACTCAGGAAAAAGTTCCAGTTTAAAACATCTCCAAGAGCTTGGGGCAAGTGCCCCGAGCAAGTGTGGCAGGGCCTTTACTAGTAAGAAGATGGCCACATCCATTGGACCATGTGGTTAAGGGGCGTTTCTAGAGAGAAGTGGGAAGAAGGGCTCATTCTGAGCAGACAAAGCAGTAAATGTCTACTTAGAGGCAGTTAAGTACAATATCATTTTCTTTCCTTTTTATTGAAGCGTGGTGCTTTGGTAATCAGTCAATTAAAAAAAACTTGAGTTGAGGTTGAAATGATCTAAGTAATCAAGAAATGTTATAGTGATAATTTATAAGCTAGTCATAATTTCAGCACCCCGAAATAACTTTTGTTTCTTCATATCACCTTCCGCTGACATATAATTTTTACGTAATTGTGCCTACAATGTATGCACCTTTTCTTGTGTGCCCTTTATTCTAACTGTAATGGGAAAATGTTCTGCATTCTCATCACACTTATTCATCTTAATGGAGGCACAGTATTATTTTTTATTGCTGTCTATATTTTGTTAAACCATTTCCTTAACTTAGGTTATTTCCCAATTGGAGCTATTCTGTTTTACAGTCAAGTAAACACTGGTTTGCTTCCCACCTCATTCTGACTACCATTGCAAGAAGATAAGTGTCAGGGAGCCGAAGGGGACCTGGGCACCAGCCTGCTGCATCGTGGCTCGGTCCCAGCCAGCCCAGGGTTCTGCATGGCCCTTGTTGCATTTAAGTTTTAAAAAACATGCCTGATAGAAGCAGTTTCTGGAAGTGGATAATATTTTTGTGTTTTGCAACGTTGATCACCCTCTTGCTTGGAGTTGGTCCTTCTCAGTGGTCCCTGGACGTGCACAGAGCTCTGGAAGGTGCAAGTCAGTGCTCCTTGGGAAAAGGCTCCACTTCCCTCTAGTTATTTATTAAGAACTTGTCAGTGGAATCAGTTCATGAACCCTGGGTTGATTCCACTAACTAAGAAGCACAAGGTGCTCTGTAAGTATCAGAATTCATCACAGTGATCTGCATTTCTGTGTTTGGCACTTTGATGGACAGCCAGTGTGTGCTCAACCACCTGCAGCTCATCAAGTATTGTGGGTGTTTGATCCCAGGCTCACAAAGACTGATGGGCCTTTGACCCATCTGTTCTTCCAGAGCCCAAGGATCGTCATTCACAGGGAAGCGTTACCACAGTCAGTTTTCCTGTGCAGTTCTCCTTTCGTGTTTCCATTTAAAAATGACTCACGTGCCCAGTCGGCGTGGCTCAGTGGTTGAGTGTTGTCCTATGAGCCAGGAGGTCACGGTTTGATTCCCAGTCAGGGCACATGCCCAGGTTTTGGGTTCGATCCCCAGTGTGAGGCGTGCAGGAGGCAGCCAATCAATGTTTCTCTCTCATCGTTGATGTTTTACCTCTCTCCCTCTCCTTTCCTCTCTGAAATAAATAAAAATATATTTAAAAAACAAAAAATGACTGAAGCAAGTTTTTCCACACCCACAATGAATAGCAAATAGGATGACATTTTATGAAAGTTTATTTTATATAATTGTACATGCTAAACCCTATTCTCAACACAAAGAAGGAACTTCGGAATATGCATAAAATTATATGCCTGCTGTTCTGTTGGTACAGAAATAGCCTTACTGTTTGTTTTGTCTGAAATAAGAAATTCCTTTGCCTTGGTGCCTTAGTTAGGTGTGGATTTTGATGGTTCACAGCAGAATCAAGGATGTTTCTTTCCAAGGCTTTAGAGCAGTGTTCTCTGATTCTGTGAATTGGGAAAGATTTATGATGTTTCATTTAGGTTATATGATTGTTCACTGACTGGTAACATGGTCTATGGAAGGAATTTTTCTGGTGATTATTTTTAGCTTGGGGGACTTCTGAGTGTCACTTCCCATTTTTGATTGACATGGTTCAATAGTGCTTCTGCAAGTGAACTTCAGACAGAACCTGGTACTGTATCCTGTTGTGAGTGTCCATAAATGAGTCGCTTCCTTTTATGAGACTCGACTTTTATTGAGTCTAAACTTAGCTTTGGAAACGGCTCAGGACAGTGGTTCTCAGACTTTTGGTTTAAGGACCCTTTTAAAATATTTTGGAGGTAACAAGGAGCTTTGTTTATGTGAATTTTACTCAGCAGTAGTTATCATAATTCAAATTAAACTTGAGCAATAGTAAAGATGTTTATTTACAGATTAGAAATCCATTGTGTGTTCATAGAAATAGCATTATCTTGTGAAAAAAAATAATCTTTCAGAACAGAAATTGAGAAGAGCAGCCTTGTCTTGCATTTGTGCAGATCTCCTTACTGTCCATCTTACTTACTAGCAGTATTTATTGATTTCTACCCACCATCTGTCGCATTCCCACATATGTAGCCCCTAATAGGTGCCCCTGTGCACTCAGGAGAGAGCGAGAGTGAAAAGGGCCCACGTCATCTTCATATTAGAGTCTTAATCTCATGACCCAGC
>PVJN01028795.1:0-26923 GCA_004026805.1 Lasiurus borealis
CATTACCATCATCACCACCACCATCATCACCATCATCACCACCACCACCACCACCATCATCACCGTCTTCCTCAGGACCTTCATTATCATTACCATCAGCACTACCAACATCCAGCATCATTATTAATCTTTTTCCTCATCTTCATAGTTTTCATCATGAAAGCCGCCCACCTCATCATCATCACCACCATCACCATCTTTCTCATGACCTTCCTTATCATTATCGTCATTATCCCCATCACATCACCAACATCACGGTCATCAGTAACCTTCTTCATCATCTTCTTCATTATCACTATCACCATCACAATACCACCAGCATCACCACCATCACTATCCATCTTTTTCCTCATCACCTTCACCATGATCATCGTGAGAGCCACTTCAACATCATCACCACCATCTTCCTCGTGACCTTCATTATTATTACCATCATCATCACCATCACATCACCGCTGCCAGCATCACCACACCCGCCGAATTCTGGGGTGGTTTCCTTTGCCCTATGGGGTAGAACCAACAGCAACAGTCTCCCTGGCTTGGTTGTGCAGGGAGCCAGGCGGTGGGGACTGGAGCCCTGGATCTGGGGGGTAGGGGGGTGGAATGAAAAGGGGAGCTGAGGGCGACCTGGGGAAGATGGGCTCCTCTCCAGCCTCTAATCTGCGGCCGATTCTGCAAAGACTGGAAGGCGACCCAGGCCGGGAAGGGCACTTCCTTGTGTTGCTCCTTTCCCAGGGTTCCTTGCTGCTACTCACGCTCAGCTACTCATGGACGGCGTTCCTCTTCAGGTCTTGATCGATACGTCCCCCGTTCCAGGCACAGCAGTGGTGGTGATGGTGGTGGCACAACAGTGGGGTGACAAAGGGGTCCGTGCTACGAAATGTTTGAAAAACACCTACTTCCTGTTATTGGTAGTTCTGAACTTAGGTGTTTTTTCCCCATGGGGTCAAAAGGTACCTAAGTATACGATTGCAAGTTGAAAACAGGAGACAGAAATCAGGTATTGGCAGTTTTTCCACTTTCATTTGTGTGTGAATTTTTTTGAATATAAATGCGGGGACACAAAGCATTAATGCAAGTCAAACGTTTCAGTGAACACGTTTCAGCAGTTCAGCTTTATAGCAATGTAAATAAACCTGTTGAATTTTTCTGGACAAGGCCAGCATTTGGATATTTTAAAAAAAAACAAGTAAATTTCTTCTTGATGGCAACTAAATGGGTGTTGGTAGCATTTTTATCATGCAGTAGATTCCATCCGTGCACTCTACTTTTCTAACTTAGCTGTCCTACATGCAAGTACAGCGGTACCTCGAGATACCAGTTTAATTCGTTCCATCACCTTGAGGTGTGGGAAACTATGAGACGCTCGCGTCGCGGTAAACTGGTGGGTCGAATGCAGCCGGCGGATCCATGCGATGACTCCTATCTCAAACGTTGCTCGTATTTCAAAGCAAAAATCGCTCGCTCGACGGCTCGTATCTCAAAAATCTCGTATGTTAGGGCACTCGTATCTCGAGGTACCACTGTACATGTTTTTCATGTTGCCTGTCTTCTGTGCTGTGCCTGTAAGTTTGCTATTAAAATTAAAAAAAAAAAAAGAAGCTGAGACCGGTTTGGCTCAGTGGATAGAGCGTCGGCCTGCAGACTGAAAGGTCCCGGGTTCGATTCCGGTTGGGGGCATGTACCTTGCCTGCGGGCACATCTCCACAGTGGGGGGCGTGCAGGTGGCGGCTGATCGATGTCTCTCTCTCATCGATGTTTCTGACTTTCTCTCTCTCTCTTTTCCTCTCTGTAAAAAATCAATAAAATATATTTTTTAAAAATAAAAATAAAAAAAGAAATTAAAAAAAGAAAAACACCTACTGAGACTCTCAAGACCTCGAATCCTTCTCTGCTCGGAAGAGCACCAGCTGAGCGAGGCCTGGGAGGGGCTGCGGGAGAGGCCGGTCAAGGAGGAGCCGGAGCCTGCGAGTGGACCATCTGGCCACTCAAGTGCTAATGGGCCCGACCCCCCCGGAAGCTGACCCACTGGGAAGATAACAGCCATCACGCCGCCGCCACTTCCCGAGATGCCCATCAGCTCAAGTGGGAGATGGCTGTTTTCCTCCAGAAGGTCTGCTCGCCGGGTGCTCTCTCGGGCCCGGTGGCAATATCGGCGAACCCCCAATGCCGGGGACCAGCTGGCTGCGAAGCCACTTCCGCTCCCGGGGCCCCCGCTGTGGAGCGCCTTGCGGACTCCCTGTTCAGATTTGCAGCGTGAGCTCGTCGCCTGGATGGCCCGAGAGCCCTCCGAGCAGCTGGCTCTCCCCACGCGCGCCTTCTGCCGCCCCCCGCTCCCCTCCCTGCTGCTCCAGGAGGCCGCGTCCGTCCGAGAGCGCCGCGAGCGTGGCTGCTCGGCAGCACCGCGTGTCATCCACATACATGCCCCTCGCGGGGGAGCGCGTGTCCATAAGATACTCCCACGAGGCCCGGCCAGCTGTTCCTCCTCAGCACCAGCGACTGGGGATGGGGGAGTGGGGGGAGGGAGTGGAGATCACGTTTCAGAGGGGCCTCCGGGGAGTGGGGAGGTGCCTACCCTTCTGAGGGGCGGGCAGAGCTGCTGCAGCAGCACCCCGGCTGGGAGGGAGGGCACCCACAGACAACAACTGAGATGGAGGGAACGGCACCCGCCTGTTATGTGATGTAAGGACCGGCGCCCACAGACAGGGTGGAGAGGGTCCGTGGAGCTCAGCGCAGACCTGGAGCTGGTGCGGGGGGAGAGAAGGCAGAGAGAGAGAGCCCCATGGACTGAATGGCCACGTGGTCCTGCTTCCAGTCCTATTCTGATTTTTTAAAAAAAAGACTCAGCACACCACCCACCCACCCACCCATCCACCGCCACGTGCTAGGGATCTTGAGTTCACACACAAAAGAGCTGACATTCGCAAAGGCACTTGGGTAAAATGTAGAGCGCTATTGGCAGAACCAGGTGGGTGTCATCATGTCCTAGAAATGACAGCTCAGAGCCCTGGCCCTCTCTGTAGGCCTGTCCCTCTCTGTAGGCCGTGGCTCTCTCTATAGGCCATGGCCAGGCTCAGAGCCTGTCCCAGCTCAGAGCCCTGGTCCTCTCTGTGTGCCTGGCCTTCTCTGTAGGCCTGTCTCTCTCTGAAGGCCGTGGCTCTCTCTGAGGCCTGTCCCGTCTCAGAGCCCTGGCCCTCTCTGAGGCCTGGCCCAGCAGGGTGGGGGCTGGGCCTCGGGGCTGCAGAATCAAGCCACGCCCCAGAGGCCTTCCCTGCAAATGCCAGAGACCCGAAGGGGTGGCTTTTGTGGCCACCTTCAAAGCATTCACAACTCGGGAGTCAGGCAACACAAACCGCATTTTCCTTTGCCCTCCGCTGTGGCAACTGAGCAGCAGGTCCCTGACCTGATCCTGGAGGCACCCGCCCCTGGTGGCGGGGGTGGGGGGCTCTCTGTGAGGGTGTCAGGGGGTCCTGCCGAGCGTGTGTGGTGTGAGTTTGGGAGGATCTTCCCGTCACTCACAGGCGGCCCGTGCTCTGGAAACATGCTCTCACCGCGGGGGAGCTGCCAGCGACGGGGTGACTCGTGCTCTGCCCTGTGTCCTGCAGAGCTGGAGAGGGGTCATCCCGGCTTGACCCTCCAGGACCTCTTTCCACAACCCACAGGCCCTTTTCTTGCGTGTGAGTGCGCCCCGGGTGCCGGTACCCGGAGGGCAGTTGGGAGGAAACGGGCATGAGAGGGGAGAGGCCGGGGTGCTGAGAGGCCCCTGTGACTCAGTCTCCCCATCGCTGAACTGGATCCAGCAGGGCCAGGGGTGAATATGATGGGGTGGGGGGACAGGGAAGGATTAAAGGAGACAGACGAGAGGATAAAGCCGGGGCCGGGTGGGATGCTGCTCTCGGATGGAGAGACAGCACCACAGCCTAGAAGCCGAGTCTCTGTTTTATAGTCACATCCCAGGAGGCAGATCAGGGCGTGGTCAAGACCTTTACAATGTTCTCGCGGGTTTTGAATCAGCTCGATTCCCTGCACCTGAATTCTACCAGGCTTTGCTTGGCAGCACTTGCTGCACCTCCCACAGCCCACATCCCTCAGCCACCGGGGGCCACAGGTTCGGACCACAAGGTCAGGCTGACAACCACATCTTGGGCTATAATTGCGCTGGGAAGGCTTTGCCCTCCGAGCGGGGGCCTGCTTTGCCACGAGAGGACGGTGCCCTCTCGTCAGTCCGAGGCTTGAACCCGTCCAAACACTGTAGCCGCTCTCCACACATAACCTTGACTTTTCTTTTTAATCTACTTTTATTGATTTCAGAGAGGAAGGGAGAGGGACGGAGAAGCATCCACGATGAGAGGGAATCACGGATCGGCGGCCTCCTGCACGCCCCCTACCACCGGGGACGGAGCCTGCGACCCCGGGCACGTGTCCTGACCCGGAATCGAACCCTAACCTCCCGGTTCCTAGGAGGTTGGTCGGTTCGATGCTCAACCCCCGGAGCCACGCCGGCTGGACCACAGTCTGGACTTTCCATCTTTCTTCAGCTGCTCGGACTCTCTCGGAGGCCCCTGCAGCGCAGTCCTGTCCTGAGTCACACGGGAATGCCCTGTCTCCTGTAAAAAACCTAAGACTTTGTCCCTGGGGGCCCCCGCAGATCTTTCCAGAGCAAACCTGCCTGCTCGTTGTGCAAACAGCTCCTTTTACCTCCGCGGAGGGAAGGGACGCGCAGACGTTAATGTGCCTCGTGTTCCATTCGGGGGCGTGACTGCACCGTGGAGTGGGTGCCGGGGTCATTAATCTAATGGAAATTTAAATTAGTTGCTATTGGGATGGGTGGTCTGACTCTCACCAAGTAAACATCGCCTTTTTCACAAAACGCGTGTTTGCCGTCACGCGCGAGCGAGGAGGGCACCGAGGGCGGGAGCCCGCCCCGCGGCCCTGAACCGCCGCCACCGCGGACCGCGGAGACATAAAACCACGCACCTCAGCCGGGCGATCGCCGTAATGGCCCGCCGTTTACCCACCTTGTAAAGTAAACGGCTCATGAAATGTGCGGGCACGCTCACAACACACAGAGGAGGGGCCGCGGCGATTACGCGCGGGCTGCCCGGCTTAATTAGCGGCGTTTTCCCGGCTGCGGGACAAGCGCGGGCGTTAATCAGCGGGAGCGGCCGTCCCCAGGCTCGGCTGCAGGAGGGTGTCCCTGTGTGAAGCCTTCCCTGGCCTCGGGCTGTCTGCTAATCCCCGGTGAGGGCGCCCGAGGGTCCGAGCTGGGAGGGAGCGGGCGTGGCTGTGGCTTTACCGGGGACAGCCTCCCTCCAACTGCTCCGACTGCAGGCGGCGGCCACAAAGGCCGGGCCGGCGAGGAGGCCCCCGGAGCTGCGCCGGGGACGGCCCACCACGCCACCGGACCAGCTGGCTCCTGCGTCGGCCGCGCCGGCACCAGATGGAAATCCGACTCCATCCTCCCTCCTCCCGTCCCTGGTGCTGAGCCTTTTCCTCCGACAGGTTTTCTCCGCGGCAGCTGGAATTTATTCACTCCCCCTGTTCGCCACGGCAACGCCTCAAGTGCACAACCTCTCCGCCCTGGACAAACCACCACCCCACGGGCATCGCGCAGCACCCGCTGGCCTGGCCGCTGTCCACCCCAGCATCAGCCCCCGCTGGCCTGGCCGCCGCCCTCCTCGCCAGCATCAGCACCCGCTGGCCTCCATCCTTCTCGCCAGCATCAGCACCCGCTGGCTCTGCCCGGCTTCCCCAGCATCAGGAGGGCGCAGGCCGACAGACGTTCTCAGGGCGGGTGGTGGGAGGGGCCCCCAGCTCGCCCATAGGTGGCGTCTCGGCTGAAACAAGCGCAGACGCTCCCACGGTCGCACACCCCGGAAACAATCTCACGCCGGGACTCAGCGGCTGCCCCCTCCGGTCCTGCTGGAGCAGCGGTTCTCAACCTTGTTTAACGCTGTGACCTTTTAACACAGCTCCTCATGTGGTGGTGACCCCCAATCTTAAAATTATTTTCGTTGCTACTTCTGATGGTCTTAGGCTCTACAGCAGCGGTTCTCAACCTTTTTTCATGCTGTGACCTTGTAATACAGCTCCTCATGTGGTGATGACCCTCAACCTTAAAATTATTTTCGTTGCTACTTCATCACTGTCATTGTGCTACTGTTATGAACTGTAATGTAAATATCTGTGTTTTCTGATGGTCTTAGGCTCTACAGCAGCGGTTCTCAACGTGTGGGTCGAGACCCACAGGTTGAAAACTGCTAGCAAGGTCACTTAAGACCTTCGGAAAACAGATATTTACATGATGATTCATTCACAGTAGCAAAATGACAGTGATGAAGCAGCAACGAAAATAATTTTAAGATTGGGGGTCACCACCCCATGAGGAGCTGTATTAAAAGGTCACGGCATTAAAAAAAAATGGTTGAGAACCGCTGTACTAGAGGCAGACACGGGCACCGGCCCATCCGGCAAGGACATTCCTCGAGGTTTCGTGTTGTACGGGAACATCTTGAAGTAGCAACAAAAATAATGTCATGGTTGGGGCTCACCACACCGTGAGGAGCTGTATGAAAGGGTCGCGGCCTTAGGAAGGTGGAGAACCACTGAGCTAGAGGGACGTTGGTTTGTTCTGTCCGTCACCATGTACCCCTGTCCCCGGAACAATGCCAAGGCGTGTCATACGCACTCGAGTAATGGCACTGAAGGAGTGAATGAATGAATGAATGAGTGAGTCCCTCCCTGAGGTCTCTGTTCTCCAAGGTCAAGGCGGGCATATTCCTGTTCAGGGTGGAGTCCTAGGGCCTTGCCTTGTGCGTGTGCCCCGTGTGTGACATAGCGGGAGCTAAATAAACACCCGAGAAAGAAAGAAGTGCGTCCACCCACGTCCTACCACAGAACAGACGTGTCCTCTCCGGAAACCGGGCCTTTGCACCCGCACTCCCTGGAGCCCTGTGGGTCCGCATTTTCCTTCTCCGCGTCCCCTTCCCTCTCCCGGCGCCGGGGCCGGGCACCCAGGCCTTAGGGAAAGCGAGGCCTCCGCCGGGTGCCCTTCTGCCCACAGAGCCCGGCTCACAGAGGAGACGCGCCCCGAGTCGCTGGGAGCCCGGCCGAGCCCCCGTCTCTGAAGGACGGTGACGGACGCCCCCTGGCTGGTGGCTCCCTCCGAGGGAAGGGTGTCCCCGGGACAGATGGCGCCCAGAAGTGGCCGCACCAGCAGGCCCAGCGCTGATGAAATATTCAGCACTCGCCCCGGTCCCGGGAGGCGTGTGAGGGCGGGCGCAGCCGTGCATCAGGCCCACTTAGCACGGAGGCGGGGGTCCGAGCCCCCCTGAGAGCACTGATGCCCTTCGACGTGGCCACTTAGGAACCCGGAGGCTGCTCAGGGCTGGAGAGCTGCCTGCCCTCGGCCCTCAGAGGACACAGGGGTCACCTGCAGGTCGGCCCAGGGAGCGGGGCATCCATCAGCCCAGGCACCGCCCCCCGCCGGCTCTGACCCCAGGCCCTGCCTGTGGCCGCTGCTCTGAGGACGACAGTCCGCTCGGTCCGAACCGTTCTCCACTGTCCGGCGGTGTCACCCCCACACAGTCCGGCTTCCGGGCTGTTTCTACAAACAGATGGCACGCTGACCCCTCCACCCCTGCCCTCCTCCACCCCCCTGCAACTTCAGACACGCTCTGCCCATCAGGCCTCGGGGCACGTCCCACCCCTGGTCACTCACCAGACCCCACAGTCCCTGACAGCCACCAGGAGGAAGGGAACCCTCCCGTGAGGCGCAGGGCTGGCCCCCGGAGGGGCTCAGCAGGCCGAGGAGGTTAACACTGTCTGTGACCCCCCACCCCCATGCCACAGGCCCTGTGGGTCCCCAGAGCTGCCAGCACCCCGGCTCTCAATCTGGCCGCCCGGACTCACCCGCCGCCAGGACATCTTTCTGCGGGGCCTCCGGCCGGGATGGGCCGAGGGCTATAAAGTATGGTGAGTGAGGAGCCTCAAGGTCACCGCCGGCGCTTCCCGGGGAAACGGATGAGAGCAGTCCATCCTGCTGTCAGCTCCCGCCGCGTGATGGAGCGGCTCCAGCCCGCGCATCCCGGGGACCGTGAGCGTCTGGGAGATTTAGGGGCGCTGGGCCGCCGGGAGGGCATCGGACGGCGCTCACCGATGGATCGAGCAGCCGGGGGCTCCCCCCGCCGGGCACCGTGGCCCCTTTAATCACGCTCACCACCCCTCTCCCCTAGAGATAAACGGCTCATCCATTCCCTGCCCACGGACAGGCACTGGGGTGGAAGGGAGAGCGCACCTGGTTTCACCCCGAACGGAGGCGCACGCTCTCGGAGAGCCAGGCCCTCCCTCCTCGATGCTCGGCAGATGACGGCCTGCCGGAGGGATGTCCCTGGCCCGTGGCTGCCGATCCGGTGTGTTCGGACCCAGGAGCCCCACGCCCTCTGCTGGATGAAGTGCCTTTAATGATCCCCCTGGGGGTTTGAGGCGCCCGTTTCCATCGGACATAAAGGAGCAGAGTGTGGACCATGTGCTCCCGGGAAGGCGCCCTCTCCTCGCGCTGTTGTCCCGGGGAGAGGGGCCGTTTCACGGGAAAATGGCAACCAAGAGCCGAGACCGGTATGGCTCAGTGGATGGAGCGTCGGCCTGCGGACTGAAAGGTCCCACGTTCGATTCCGGTCAGGGGCATGTACCTTGCTTGCGGGCACATCTCCACTGTGGGGCGTGCAGGAGGCGGCTGACCGATGTCTCTCTCTCATCGATGTTTCTGACTTTCTATCCCTCTCCCTTCCTCTCTGTAAAAAATCAATAAAAAAATATATTTTAAAAAAAGAAAGAAAAAGAAAATGGCAACGAAGAGCCGACCTGGGCCACGCGCGGGCATCTGCGGAGCGGCCACGGGCAGGCGTCCAGGCGTGTTCCTCGCGTGGCCGCTCCCGATGGCACCTGCTCTCGCGTCTCCGCAGCCGTGCGGCCCTGGCTTGCAGGCCTGGCCACGGGCTGACGGGGCCCTGCCCCCCTACCTCCAGGCCCCTCTCTGTTACTGGAATCCATCGCCGCCGTAGGGAGGGCTGTTCCAATCAGATCCTTTAAATGCCCTCGGCGCCTGGACTGTGCACTGGCCCCCTCGGCACCAGCCTGGGGACGGAGCATCCGTTACCGGTCCTGACGCCTCGGCCTGCACATCACTTCTCCCTCCGGCTGTGTGCCAAAGTGGCCGCAGCAGCTGCACCCGAGAAGGGCCAGGCTGGCCCTGGATGGAAGGGCTGTCGCCGACGTGAGCCATCATCTTTCACTGCCGCCGTGGCGACAGGAACAGAGCGGCGGCCCTGGCCGTGAGACTGCCGCTGCGGTCAGAGGCGAGGGCCGAGTGTGCAGGAAGGTCACAGGGAGCAGCTCGGTGGCTGCAGACTTTTCATCAAGTACATCCGACCCACCTCTATCTCCTCCCCCTTTCCAGCGACTTCTGAGAACCACCAAGTCCTGTCCATTGGACCTTCTAAACGCTGTGCAGGTTTCCACTTGTCAACCTCTCCACCACCATCACCATCATCACCATCACCAGCATCACCATCACCATCACCGTCACCAGCATCACCATCACCATCACCGTCACCATCATCACCACCATCACCACCATCACTACCACCATCACCATCATCACCACCACCATCACCACCACCACTATCACCTTGTTCTCTCTGGAGGCTGCCAGCATAATAAATTCATTAAACTCTTGATTTTCTATTTTCTACATATATGTGAAATTATAAATAATGTACGGTAAGCTTTGCGTATCCTTAAAAATTTTATACAAGTGGCATTTTTTCACATTACTTTGAAATATCTGTTCTAGGAGATCTATTCATTCTGACACATGCGGATTTATTTTTAACGGATATTCCTCCGATGCATATTTTACAATTTATTCGCCTGTTTCTTGTGCTGATGATCACTTTTACTTCCAAACGTTCCTTCAGCAAACCCTGTAGGGACAAACGTGAGCTTCTCTAGCATGTGTATCTATCTGCATGTAGAACTGCTGGCTCTGTCTTTCAAAGGGTGAGTTTGGACCACTTATATTTAATGTAATTACTTGTATGCGTGGAATTAGAACTCCTTTTTAATTTTACATGTAGGTACATGTGACTCATCAATGTGACATGGTGACCAAAATACTGCTGCTTGGAACACTATTTAACAATCAACTGGAATGAATTATTGATATATACCATGCTAACATATGTCACATCACAGATGAATATACTAATCAAAGGGTAATATGCTAATTAGACCAGACATCCTTCCGGACAAAGCCATAGTGGGGGGGTTCAGGTAGGAAAGGCAGAGGCAGTTAGGGGAGACCAGGCCAGCAGGAGAAGGCAGTTAGGGGCGATCAGACAAGCAGGGAGCAGTTAGGGGTGATCAAGCTGGCAGAGGAGTGGTTAGGGGCATCAGGCAGGCAGAGTGGTTAGGGGAGATCAGGCAGGCAAGGCAGGCAGGTGAGCAGTTAGGAGCCAGAGGTCCCAGATTGTGAGAGGGGTGTCCGACTGCCCATTTAGGCCCGATCCCTGCATCGGGTGTCTCGGATTGGAGAGGGTGCAGGCCGGGCTGAGGGACACGCCCCCTGCACAAATTTCGTGCATCAGGCCTCTAGTCAGATATATTATGCCGAGTAAAAGATGCCCTGAGAGTTCGCGCTGTCTGCTTCCATTTATGTAAAACAAGGAAGCGGCAGGAAAAAAGTCATTCCTCTGAAAGGACAGGGTGAGGGTTCGCTGGGAATGAGCAGAGGAGAACTTTCGGGGGTTACCTAGCCTTTTTCCATAGTTTGGTACGTGCTGTGGTTACACAGACATTGCGTTTCTCAAAACTTGGGCCACGTACCGTTTGTGATAGTATATGCATTTGTGTGTGTGTAAAGTTTCACCTCAAAACAAACTGTAAATATACCAGGTGTACCGGTTAATAATGCGGATTTTTTTCAGTGGATAGAGTTACACATATGTTGATGTGATTTGATATATATGCCACTTTGTTGTATTGACAGCAAGCTTCAAACCTTCAGATGTCAAATTTGCTGAAGGTTTTAACATCAAAGATATTTTTACATTTAAAAATGTTGAATTTTGTGCCCAAAAAAGAGCATTTGTGGGAAGTTGTAATTCATTGCTTTATTTTGAAGAAAAATGCTGAATACCTAGGGAAGCATATGGTGAACACGCTCCATCTCAAGATCCTGGTGAACGCCGGTTTAGACCCTTTAAACATGATGATTTTGATGTGAAAGACAGAGAACATCCGGGTCAACCGAGAAAGTTTGAAGAACAAGCTACAATTGCCGAAGATGCGTGTCAGGCTCAAAAGCAACGTGCAGGGAGATTAAACGTCTCTCAGCAAACAATTTCCGATCACTTACAAGCCGCGGGAAAGATTGTAAAGGAAGGAAAATGGGCGCCACATCCACTGAACGAAAGACAAATGGAAAACCGAAAAGTCATCAGCAAAACGCCGCTTCAAACTACCCGAACGGTGACTGGCGGTGGAAAGTGGATTTATTTTGAGAATTTCCAAACGCACAAAATCACGGGTTGGCCCAGGTCAACCATCAGCTTCGACTGCAAGGCCAAATCGCTTCAGAAAAAAAAGACAATGCAGCCTCACACACTTTGAAACCCGTTAAAGACACGTTGAAAGATCTTGCCTGGGAGGTATGAACCCACCCGCCGTGTTCACCAGCCCTTGCTCCTTCACATGACCACTTGTTCCGATCCATGGCACACGCACTGACTGAGCAGCCCTTCACAACATACGAAGACGTGGAAAACTGGGTCTCTGAATGGTTTGCCTCAGAACAAGAAAAGTTCTGTTGGGACGGTACCCACGAATGACCTGAAAGATGGGGAAAATGTGTAGCTAGCGATGGACATTACTTTGAATAAAGCACTTTTGCTGTTTCTCTTGAAATGATCGTGTTTTCTTTGATTACAAATCTGCATTATTAACCGGTCCACCTAGTATACAGAACTCTAGATAACGGTGTGCTTATTGCAGACGTGTGCTTCCCGATGGCTGCCATTGTTCTGAAATGCACCAGCAGTAAGGTCGTTAATGAGTGGACAGAGGGTGGCGAGCTGGACCGACAGTGATAAGCAAGTGCAGTAAAATGTCACCCAGACCAGTTTGACTCAGTGGATAGAGCGTCGGCCTGCGGACTGAGAGGTCCCAGGTTCGATTCCGGTCAAGGGCATGTACCTTGGTTGCGGGCACATCCCCAGTGGGGGTTGTACAGGAGGCGGCTGATCGATGCCTCTCTCTCATCGACGTTTCTGACTTTCTATCCCTCTCCCTTCTTCTCTGTAGAAAATCAATAAAATATATATATTTTTTTAAATGTCCACGGTGATGGGGTCGTGCTGGGGAAGGACGCGGGGAGTCCTGTGTGTGGCTGTGTGAGTGCGTGTGGGTGTGTGTACATTTTTGTAATCGTGGTGTTTGCATGGAAAAGTCTGGAAAAAAATCGACACCAAACCATTCACTGGGGTTACTTAGAAGGCTAAGAACACAGGTAGACCTTCATTGGCTAAACCTTTGCTTGCAATGTTTGAAATTTTAAATCAAACAAAGCAGATTTAAGTAAAAAAAAATTGTTGATGGTAGAATCTGGGTGGTGGTTAGATTGATGTGCATTTTAAACATCTTTGGACTTTAGTGTATACAGTGGTACCTCGAGATACGAGTGCTCTAACATACAAGATTTTTGAGATACGAGCCATTGAGCAAGCGATTTTTTGCTTTGAAATACAAGCAACAGTTGAGATAGGAGTCATCGCGTGGATCGGCCGGCTGCACACGACCTACCCGTTTACCGCGACTCGAGCGTCTCATAGTTTCCCACGCCTCAAGGTTACGGAACGAATTAAACTCGTATCTCCAGGTACCACTGTATTTGAAAATTCTCAAAGTAAAATGTTGGAAAACAGATATACGGTGGGGCCCACGCTGGCCCCAGGAACGGGGCACGGCCACAGGACGGCCCGCTGGAGGCTGCAGGCAGAAGCCTCGCCTTGACAGGTGGGTAATTCAGAGTTTCCCGCCCACAAAGCTTTCCTCCTAGCATTCTGTGTTCTGTCTTCCTGTAACACCGTTCCCCTCTTACAAGACCCCCAGCTGCAATGAGCTGAATGTTGACCTCTTCCCCCCAAAATTCATAGGTTCAATCCTACCCCCCAATGTGATATTGTTAGGAGAGAGAGCCCGTGGGAGGTGCTCAGGGCATGAGGGTGGGGCCCTTATGAATGGGATTAGTGCCCTGGAAAGAGACCCCGTAGACCTTCCTCCGGCTTCTGTCACATGAGGACACAGGGAGGAGACAGCCTTCTCTGAACCAAGAAGAGGGCTCACCAGACACGGACCTTGCCAGCACCCTGATCCTGGACTTCCGGCTCCAGAACTGTGTCGTCCTGGACACCAAAAGGCTGCAGGTTCTGTCCCCCCGTTGGGGTGCATATGGAAAGCAACTGATTGTGCTTTCTCTCTCTCTTTTTCTCTCTCTCTCTCCCTCTCTCCCTTCCTCCCTCTCTCTTTCTCTCCCCCACCCCCATCCTGCTCACGCTCGCTCTCTCGCTCCCAAAAGGTGCACAAGCACATTCTCAGGTGAGGCCTGGGGAGAGAAAGCAGCTGTTGGTGGGGACACATGGACAGCACCACTCGCCTTGCAGGCCGTGTCAGAGGGAGCATCCCAGCCAGCCAGCGCCGGCACCCAGACCACATGGTCGCTCCCTGCCACCCTGGAGGCTCGGCATAAAGGAATGTGTGTGTGTGAGAGAGGGGACCCCCCAGGCGTGGCGATTCGGGGGCTGCCCTGTGCTCCCCGGGAATCTGAAGCGCAGTCCTCACCAGTGGCCCTCTCCGGGGTTTGCCACGGTTTGGAGAAATAGGTGCAGAAGAGGGGTGTCTGTGTGTCTCTGTGTGCGTGCTGTCCCAGGCCGCCCCCGGGACGACCGGAGGCTGAGTGCGCCCGGGGCAGGGAGTGGAAATGCAAGGTGCGGGGTGCAGGGTGCCGGGTTCGGGGTGCGGGGTGCAGGGTGCCTCATGCAGGCTGCACTCCGCTGCGTGCTGGAGCCGGAGCTGCCGAGAACCGCACTGGGTCGCGGTCGCTGTTGTGTGACGCTGACACGCGGGGCTCCGTGGACAGCGCTACGGCTCCTGGCTGTTGTTATGGGAACGGCACAATCACGGTCAGATTGGAAGGGCGATGAGGGATGGGAGGGAATCGGATCGGGGAGGCGGGGGATGGGGGAAATGGCTATTTCCGTCCGAACGTGCTCCGCCGGTCACCGGGGCTGAGGCGGGAACGTGGGGAGGCAGGTGGCAGCCGCCCGCGTGGCCCGGATGACAGGCCGGGTTGTGGGGGGAACAAAACTGCCGTCCGGAGAGAAAGGACCGCCTCCTCCTCCTCTTTCCCCGGTGACTGCACACACAGGCCGTGAGTGTGCACCGAGCAGGGGGTGCGGAGGCTCGGGGTTCGGCGGGGCCTCTGCACTGCTGTCACCACCTCAGTGCAGGCCGGAGCGTGTGATTTTGCAATTTACGGCTTTCCGTTCAAAGAGCTGAAGTATCAGGGACTCCACTTTCTCAGGACGATGGCCATTACCGACGCGCTGAGCTGCTGGCCACCGCCTTCTGACTGGACACCGCCTTCCGATGGCGAACGGAGACAGCGCCGGGGCTGGTGAGAGCCCCACTCCGGCACAGAATCCTTGCAAAGCCGATGTGTGTGTGAGTGTGTATATGAGTGTGTGTGTTTGTGACTGTGTGTGTGTATGAGTGTGTGTGTTTGTGAGTGTGTGTGTGAATGTGTATGACTGTGTGAATGTGTGCGTTTGTATGTGAGTGTGTGTGAGTGAATGTGTGTGTGTGCATGTGTGTGTGTGTGTGTGTGTGTGTCCCCTAGGTGGGGATGTGCAGGAGGCAACTGATCGATGTTTTTCTCTCATGGATGTTTCTAACTCTCTATCCCTCTCCTTATCCCTCTCGGTAAAAAAAAAATCAATAAAAAAAATATATATATAAACAAAAAGCACTCACCATCAAATGCTTTAATGAGCAATTATGAACACACTGGAAATGAATGAAACTATAGGAAGTCTCAGCACACACACACACAGAAGGTATTTTTTTTAATAAAATAAAAAATTTTAAACCGAAAAATACAACCAAGAAAAACAAAGTGTGTAGATGGAGGAAGAAGGAGTGAGCATAAAGCAGGAAGCACAGGAATGTCCCGATCTGAGCACCTGGAGGAACCGCAGCGGGAGAGAAGGAGCTGGGCTCTGGGACCTGTGGCTCGAAAACAAAGGCGCCCCAACAGCCGTGCTCTGCACCCCACGAGGAGAGCAGAAAGGGGGGGCGCTGAATGAGTCTCCACGGAAATAGTGGCCGAAAAGTCCCAAATCTGGCAAAAACGCATAACTTTACAGACTCAGGAACCTGAATGAGCCTCCTGCAGGGCAAACGATAGATCAGAGTTAGATTTATGAGAACTCTTCGGTTGAGAAATAAAATAGGAGAAGAAAAGCACTGGGAAAGCACAGAAGAGAAATGAGGCCTTATCTCTATGAAAAGACTATTCCTATGACCATGAATTTCCTGCCGGAAACCAGAAAGAAGTGGCAGAACATTTCTCAAGAACTGAAATACAATACCTGTCAATCCTGGATTCTATGCCCAGCCAAAACATCCTTTAGGAACGGAGCAGAAATAGAGACATTTCTGATGTTTGTTTTTTAATATGCTTGTATTGATTTCAGGGAGGAGAAGGGCAAGGAAGAGAGGAATAGAAACTTCCACGATGAGAGAGAGACATTGATCAGCTGTCTCCATTGCACTCCCAACTGAGGATTGAGCCTGTAGCTCAGGCATGTGCCCTGACCAGGAACCGAATGAAGGAGGGACTCCTTGGTTCACGGGTTGATGCCCAACCACTGAACCATACCAGCCAGGCAAGATGTTTGTGAATGAATAGAAGCTAAGAGAACTTGTCACCAGGAGACATAAGCTAAAAAAAAAAAAAATAACGGAAGAAGTTTTCTCAATAGGAAGGAAATAATAAAAGAAGGAATCTTAGGACAGAAGGAAGGATATAACAGACTTTTCTTCTCCTCTTGAAATGTCTAAATTGCATTTGACAGTTGAAGCAAAGACCACAACGCTGATAGGATTTGCGGTAAGATGATAAATGAGGAGAGGATAAAGGAACACGGAAAAAAGTAAGAGTGGTGCGTTTCACTCAACTGCTAAGATCCAACAGGGTTCCCACAGGGTGTTAAACGCTCTGCAATATAACATCATGCCTAGAGCAACAACACACACATCTATAACAGAGAGAATTTCACTCAAGACTTCTGTAATTAAAGCAAAATGAAAGTAGAAAAAATGGTGCAGTGACCTACAAGGAAGCAGGAAACACACACACACACACACATACACATGTACACACACACACACACACACACACACACACAAGCGTGCATTAAAAACAGAAAACAGACCTCCGGTTTCAGCTCCAAAATGCAAAGAGCGTGGAAGTTATCACGACAAGGAAAAAGCTAAACAAACAGGAAATCAACAGGTTTGTTGTTTTTTTAGATCCATCACAGAGCTGAGGTCAGAGGGCATGTGAAGAGACACACACACACAGAGAACCACAGCTGATGGGGGGCGGGAGCTGCTGGAAGGTCACACCTCCAGGGGGCCCAGTCCTGGCCAAAGGGGAAGAGATTTTGAGCTGCGGGGAGCAGGCCTCGGTGGCCCATCAAGCAAGGACCGCGCACCCCAGGCCTCTCCTCCTCAGCAACGTGCCTGCCGGGAAGCAAGTCCAAGGAAGAGAAACAGCTGTCAATCCAGAGTGCCGTACCCAGCTAAGCTGTCCCTGGGGGGTGAGGACAAAGCGAAGACATTTCACCCATAAAAGATGAACAGGATTTATCTCCGCAAATGAGCCTCCCTCTCTGCTCCCCTCCCACCCCAAAAGCCACTACAGAACGCACTTCAGCCAAAAGAGAAGGGCCATTCTGAGAGGGGCCGAAACACAGGAAGCCAGAGGGAACAAATGCAGAATCAAATACAGTGGCACCTCGAGATACGAGCGCCCTCACATACGAGGATTTTGAGATACGAGCCGTCGAGCGAGCGATTTTTGCTTTGAAATACGAGCAACAGTTGAGAGAGGAGTCATCGCGCGGATCGGTCGGCTGCACACGACCCACCAGTTTACCGAGACTCGAGCGTCTCATAGTTTCCCACGCCTCAAGGTGACGGAACGAATTAAACGCGTATCTCGAGGCACCACTGTCACCTGATCAATCTTGTTAAAACTACCGCCCGTAAGGACAGAAGCTACTTCTTCTGTGTCACCCAGAGATGCACGCAGCCTTCTCCAGAGCGGTGCCATGGGAAACGGGAGGCAGGGGGTGGAATTGGCAAGGCCCATTGCTGGCTTGAGGGAAGGAGAGTCTGTGGGTTCAAAGTATTTATGGGTGACAAGGGAAACGCGGGAAGATAAACTCTCATTTCCAACACGGTGAGGAAACAAGAGAGAATTACAAACAAAATCGTTAGCCCAGCCAAAACCGGTGTGGCTCCATGGACAGAGCGTCGGCCTGAGGACTGAAAGGTCCCAGGTCAATTCCGGTCCAGGGCATGTATCCTGGTTTCGGGTACATCCCCAGTAGCAGGAAGCAGCTGATCCATGTTTCTCTCTCATCGATGTGTCTAACTCTCTATCCCTCTCCCTTCCTCTCTGTAAGAAATCAATAGAATATATTTTATATATATATATATATATATATATTGTTAGCCCAGAGAAGGAAGAAGAAGGGCGGGGGGGGGGGGTGGTGGAGGGCATGGAAAATAAATTAAAAAATACAAAATGATAGAAGAAGCCCCAATAAATTCATCGTCGCAATACATGAGACTGGGTTAGGCCTGCCTGTTAAATACCAACTTGGATTTGGGTACAGTTCTGTGCCAGTACAGTGCTACCTCAAGATACGAGTTTAATTCGTTCCCTAACCTTGAGGCGTGGGAAACTATGAGACGCTCGAGTCGCGGTAAACTGGTGGGTCATGTGCAGCCGGCCGATCCGCGCGATGACTCCTATCTCAAATGTTGCTCGGATTTCAAAGCAAAAATCGCTCGCTCGACGGCTCGTATCTCAGAAATCTTGTATGTTAGGGCACTCGTATCTCCAGGTACCACTGTATTTAAATCCAATAAATACTGCATTTATAAGTAACAAAGACCTAAAAGCAAACGACTCGGCAAGGCGAGGTCCCCCTGAGGCTGCGTCGAAGCTGATCCTTGGACCCTGCACTGGTTTCGTCTCTGTTTCCCCGACGCCGGAACGGAGTGATCCTGGGGATCCATGCAGCGAGGTCCATGGCTCACCGCTCCAGCCAGCGGGAGGGCGGGCCGACTCTGTCCCCACGGCCCTCACTGTTCCGACTGCTCCGGGACCTCCCCCTCGCCAGCCGTGGCCAGAGCCAGAGCCCAGGCTCCCCCCTAAAGGTGCCCAGCTCCCCGACAGTCCTCCCTGGGGCGATTCCATCCAGCAGGCTGCCGCTCCACCGGCCCCCTCCGTCCAGCCTGTCCCCCCGCACCCTGTCCGGTACGCTCACCGCCAGGACCTCCACCTCCCGGCCACAGAGGCCTCTCGCTGGGAACCGGCCGGGGACCCCGCAGGCGGCTCGGCCCTGGCACCCCGAACCCCTGAACCCGCTTCCCGAGCGGGGAAGGACCTCGCTGCCCGGCACCGGACGCTGTTCTCAGCGGGCGCCTCGTCCCTCCCTGTGCTCAGGGCGCCTGCCTGCCTGTCCTTTGGCTGAGAGGTCAGGTCCCGAGTCAGGAGCAGCCTCGGGACAGGAGCCACGGCCACACCATCGCGGGGGCCGGGGGTTCCTGGCAGAGCGGGGAGCTCAGGAACCACCAATGCCTGAGGATGACTGGTGGGGGGCAGTTTGGGGGGGCAGCTTGCTGTGCTGACAGTCACCCCCACACCAGCCAGGCCTGCGCGGTGGTGGCAGAGCAAGCTCCGCTGAGAACCTCGTTCTGTCCCGGCCGCTTCCCTCCTGAGAAATTGCTGGGGACGCAGAGGAGACGGAGCGGGACACACGAAGGCAGCCTCCCGGCTTCTCCTCAAACGGGAGGGAGAGAAGGTCCGTGTCGCAGCGAAGAACCCGGCTTTCTCCCCCCCACAGCCCGTGGCGCCCAGACCCGCTGAGAGAGGGGGGTCAGGCGAGGGGCAGGGGAGACGGAGGGGGACACGGGGAGAGGGATCCGGCCCTTCATTCAGTCGCTCCCTCCCAGAGGCCGGGGGAGGGTGGACGTGTCCTCCACGCTGTGCCCGCGGCCAGACCCCGTGGACAAGTGTCCCAGGGAGTCAGCCCGGCGCCGGCAGCGGGACGGGCGCCCTGGCGTCTCCAGATCGGCTCCGTTTCACACGCGGCACCTCGCAGGCCCCTCCCGCTCTCCCCCCCGCACCCCGCGCCGAGGGTGGACCGTCATCCCCCCGTCTTTCAGCCAGAGTCACCGAGGCCCAGCACTGAGACCCACTCAGAGCCGCACAGCCACCCAGGGCGGGGCCGTCTGCTCACACCCAGCACCGGCCGCTCCGTGATGGGTTAACACTGTCACCATGGAGACGGTGGTCCACCAGGCCCGAGGGAGAGGGCGCTTCTGCATCCCGGGTACATGTGCTGGGCGTGTAGCTGTCCGCCTGGGTGGCAGCGTCACCTCTGACCCCTGCCGCTGGATGCAGGGGTGGCGGGGGCCTGAGGTGCGGGAAGCAAAAGGGGGAAGGAGCTGCTTTTTTTTAAAATATATTTTAATGATTTTTAAAAAAATATAATTTATTGATTTTCTTACAGAGAGGAAGGGAGAGGGATAGAGTTAGAAACATCGATGAGAGAGAAACATCCATCAGCTGCCTCCTGCACACACACACACACACACACCCCAGGGATATGCCCGTCACCAAGGTACATGCCCTGGACCAGAATCGAACCTGGGACCCTTGAGTCTGCAGGCTGACGCTCTATCCACTGAGCCAAACAGGTTTCGGCTATTTTATTGATTTTTTACGGAGAGGGAGAGTTAGAAACATCAATGAGAGAGAGACATCAATGAGCTGACTCCTGCACGCCGCCCCCCCCTACTGGGGATGTGCCTGCAACCAAGGTCCATGCCCTCGACCGGAATCGAACCTGGGACCCTTGAGTCCACAGGCCGACGCTCTATCCACTGAGCCACACCGGTTTCGGCAGGGAGTTGCTTTTTGACCGTCACCTCGCCAGCAGCACCACGTTCCCGTCCTCAGGCGTCAGCCACAGCCCGACTCCCAGAGGGTCAGCCACAACGGGTGTCGCTCGGCCCCGACCCGGAGCCAGCAGTCTGCCTGGCAACACTCCTCGCCCGTTACCACCAGCTGCTAACCATGCCAGGACCCTGCCAGGCCTGCACTCCACCTCTGCCCTGCAGCCTGGCCACTGCCCAGGGCGCCCCACCTCCCGTTGGCTTCGCGCACAGTGGGGATGCAAAAAAGCGCATAGTCAGGACTTTCCGTAATGTGTACTTGCCTGCAGGCCGGACAGCAGGTGCTAGTGGAGAAGGACACGAAGCTCACAGAGGGGCCCCTTCCGAAGGGCACGGGTGCATTAGGGGGCGGAGCGAGGCTGACAGGAAGGTTCGTTGCATTGTCAGTGGAGGCAGGTCTGCGCTCACACCCGGGGCCGCCCGGCTGCTGGCCTATTTCTGGGGGCAGGCATGGACCAAGGGGCAGCTCTGTGGCTCTGCCTGCTGGCGGCAGCATAAGGGTGGGTGATTGACTGGGTGGGGAAAGGGTGAGTGGGGTTGGGGGCGAGAAGTCAGGGGCAGAGCCTGAGCCGTGTCCAGCATGGCTGGGGTGAACCTGAGGGGGGGAGGGCAGAGGTTGGGGTGAGGGGTAGGGAAGGATTAAAGGAGACAGACGAGAGAATAAAGCCGGGGCCGGGAGGGACGCTGCTCTCGGATGCAGAGACAGAGCCACCGCCTGCAAGCCAAGTCTGTATTTTATAGTCGGATCCCAGGAGGCAAAGGAGGGTGCAATCAAGCTGTTTACAATGTTCTCACGGGATTGCATGCACCTGAACCCTCTTAATCCCACATCCCTCAGCCACTGGGAGCACAGGTTCAGACACTAAGGCAGTGGTTCTCAACCTGTGGGTCGCGACCCCTTTGGGGGGTCAAACTACCTTTTCACAGGGGTTGCCTAAGACCCTCAGAAAATGCAGGTATTTACATCACGATGCATCACAGTAGCAACATTTCATGGTTGGGGGTCACCACCCCATGAGGAGCTGTATGTG
This sequence comes from Lasiurus borealis, assembly GCA_004026805.1. Lineage (NCBI taxonomy): Eukaryota > Metazoa > Chordata > Mammalia > Chiroptera > Vespertilionidae > Lasiurus > Lasiurus borealis. The sequence goes on from PVJN01028795.1 coordinate 21,402, forward strand.
AGGTTCTCGGCCTTAGGGAGGTTGAGAACCACTGCTCTAAGGTCAAGTTGACAGCTGCAGCCTGTGGCTGTCACTGTGCCGGGACGTGCAATGGCTTTGCCACGAGAGGATCCTGCCCGCTCCTCGTTCCCCGGCTGGAGCCTGTACCCACGCTGTAGCCGCTCTCCCAGGGACCCTGGGCCAGGCTGAGGCCCACCCCCGGCCCTCTCCCCCCATGGCCTCCTCTGGGCACGGTCTTAGGGGACATGTCCTCTCTCTCGCCTCTGACCTGGAACCCCCTTGCGTAGCTGTCATCTTGACCAGCGTCACCATACGGGGGGAGAGGAGGAGGCTCAGAGGATGAGACTTACCCGGACCGTGAGGCACAGCTAAGACCCAAACCCAGGAATCCAGATCGCTCGGCCCACCTGCAGCGACTGGCCATCTGAGCAGCCATCCCCATCTGCTCCAGGCCCATGTACAACGTGTCCGGCGCTGCCTGACTCAGTATCACCCCCTGCTGGGCTGTTTTCTGGAAACGGGGCTGCAGACACCGGCCGTCCCAGCTGCCATCACCAATGCCGCCACCACCTGTTATCCTGGCTCGTTAGCGCCTTCCAGCTGCTGACGGCTCTCTCCTGGCCGCGACCTCCATCTTCCTTTTCCTCCCGCTTTCCCGAGGTTCCCACTCCTTGAGGGAGAGGGGGCCACAGGTGCAACGAAAGAGAATATCTCACCCAACAACTGTGCGTTTTACATGCAGATCCGCTGTTTTTTAAAAGAGGTGGTAAAGCAGTGGTTCTCAACCTTCCTAAGGCCGCGACCCTTTAAGACAGCTCCTCATGTGGTGGTGATCCCCAACCATAACATTATTTCCGTTGCTACTTCATCACTGTCATGTTGCTACTATTATGAACTGTAATATAAATATCTGATAGGCAGGATGTATTTTCATTGTTACAAATGGAACATCATTAAAGCATAGGGACTCATCACAAAAACAATATGTCATTATATATTGTGAAATATTTATTTCTAATGACAAATGAATGAAATTTTGTCTTGAATCGTGGTGTAGCCTGGGCAACAGTCTTCCTAGGACAACAGGAAACTACATGGCTACACGTTGCTACACCGAGGAGCGGTGTGTGGGTTCCTAAGACCATGGGAAACAGGTGTTTTCCGCTGGTCTTAGGCGACCCCTGTGAAAGGGTCATTCGACCTTCAAAGGGGTCGCGACCCACAGGTTGAGAACCGCTGCTACCCTTCCCCACGTTCCTCGGGTGGGTAAAGCATTGAGGCCAGCGGCTGTGAAACCCCCATTGTAATTCCCCACAGAAACTCACCCTTTTACCCCTTCTCCCTCCGGAAAGAATCAGGAGAGAAAGGAACACTTCCCGCTCGTTTCCCGAGGCCCGTCCTCTCCCGACATCAAAGCCGGGGACCGACAGCGTGCAGATGGGGGACGCCACGCCGGCCCATCTCTCTCAGACATTTAGATGCAAAAATCCTCCCCAACAACGACCACAAAAAAAAAAGGAAGAAAATTTGCCAATCGCATCCAGTCCTTGATATTGAAAAAGTCACCCAGCGTGACCACACGGGGTTCGTTCCAGGGATGCAAAGCTGGTTCAATATTCAAAAATCAACACCGGCGACTCTATCAATAGACAGAGAAAGAAGAAGCCCTGTGATCTTATCAGTGCGTGCAAACAGAAAGCACCGGGCAGAACGGGCCGCCCGGGGATTATAAAAACGCTCAGAAAACCAGCAGTTTTTTTTTTTTTGGGGGGGGGGGACTTCCACCACGTGATGATGAAGAGCACCTCCCAAAATCCCCGCTCCCAAACCCCCTGCTCGGCCGTCTGAATGCTCAAATGCTGCTGCTCTCCCCGAGACAGGAGCCATCGTCCGCCTCCTCCGCCTGCCTCCTCCGTCACCGCTGCCGGCCTGGTCGGTGCGGGGAACACGCTTACGCCCCACCTTAGGGGTCTCCCCAACAGCTCCTAGCACAGCGGTTCTCCACCTCCCTAAGGCCGCGACCCTTGCATCCAGTTCCTCCTCATGGGGTGGTGACCCCCAACCATGAAATGTTGCTACTGTGATGGATCGTGATGTCAATATCTGCATTTTCCGAGGGTCTTAGGCGACCCCTGTGAAAGGGTCGTTTGACCCCCAAAGGGGTCGCGACCCACAGGTTGAGAACCGCTGTCCTAGCAGATCCCAGGAGGCAGAGTAAGGGCCCGGTCGAGATGTTTACAATGTTCTCTCGGGTTTCGAATCTACTCGATTCCCTGCACCTGAACCCTCTCACGCCCACATCCCTCGGCCACACGGGACCCCAGGTTCGGACTCTAAGGCCAAACTGATGACCGCAGCCTGTGGCTGTCACTGAGCCGGGACGTGCACGTGGCTTTGCCACGAGAGGATCCTGCCTGCTCCTCAGTCCCCGGCCAGAACCTGTCCATGCGCTGTCTCCACTCTCCCCGGGACCCCAGGCCGGGCAGCGCCACCAGGTGGACCAGCTGCAAAAAGGGGCCCTGTGTCCACCTACTCAGGCGAAGGGACACACGGTCACCATCGCTTCACGGGGAACGGAGACGTCAGGACAGGTTCGCAGACACGTGTGGGGGACGCGCAGCCTTCAAGGTGGCAAATAAGAACCTAACAAATTGGAAAAGGACCTCAGTAAACGGGGGACTGTCCCCGGGCCCAGGGTGACCAGATTCAACCTCGCCAGCCGTGCCAGGGCTCCCCAAATGGATCGAGGGGTGCAATGGAACCTCGGTCACCATCCCACCAACGTGTTTCACAGGCTCGCTCTCTCTAAAGCAGCGGTTCTCAACCTTTTTTAATGCTGTGACCTTCTTAAAATTATTTTCGTTGCTACTTCATCACTGTAATGTTGCTACTGTTATGAATCGTGATGTAAATATCTGTGTTTTCTGATGGTCTTAGGCTCTACAGCAGCGGTTCTCACCTTGTGGGTCGCGACCCACAGGTTGAAAACTGCTAGCAAGGTCGCCTAAGACCATCGGAAAACAGAGATTTACATGATGACTCATTAACAGGAGCAACCTTACAGCTATGAAGTAGCAACGAAAATAATTTTAAAATTGGGGGTCACCACCACATGAGGAGCTGTATTAAAAGGTCACAGCATGAAAAAAGGTTGAGAACCACTGTTTTAGAGCTTCCATGGAATGCCACAGGGCCCAGAACCACCGGGACATGGTCTGGAGAAAGAGCTGGAGAAACCTCTCTCTCCAGCACGGAGGCTGGGGAGGGGAAGGCCGTGTCCCCGCGTGGCTGAGGGGCCGTGTGCACGGGCCTGGGTTCCGGTGGCTTCTGGAAAAGAGGCGTCTCGCTCCGGGCCGCCAGGCACCCTGCTTGCCGGTGATCGATGGCTGGGCGCCGGGCGGGGGCGACGGCGTTTCCACGCGGCTACCCCGAGGGCGGCGGGCAAAGCTGCGATTTAGCTCCAATCAATAAGCGTTTATTGAGCAATTCTTCTCGGTGCTCGAGGAGGCGGGGGGCGGGCCGCACAGAGGGGAGGGTGGGAGGGCTTCGCCATGGAAACGTCGGGCGCGCTTACCGGGCTCGTAAACAAACAGCGGGAGCGGGTGTGGGGGGACAGCGGTGGGGGGGTTTGGGAGGGGAGCAAGCCGGTAACCAGGGGGTGCCCCCCGCCATCCCAGGGACATGCCCTGAGAGGCAGAGGCGGGTCTGGTGGGCAGCGACGCACGGCTATCCCTTCTGGAAACTTCCGCCTGAGCCGAACTCCACCGCCAGGCATCCATTCCTCCCACTGGAACGCAATCCCGGCTCTGGCCAGTGTGGCTCAGTGGACAGAGTGTCGGCCTGGGGACTGCAGGGTCCCAGGCTCCGTGCCCATCAAGGGCACCTGCCCGGGTTGCAGGCTCGATGCCGGGGGCTCTCCGTTCGTGACTCCATCAGACCCCACGGGAATGCCCCCTCCTCCAGGAAGCCCTCCCTGGTTCCTTTGCTGCAGACACGGCGGCCTCCTCTCCTCTCTTCTCCTCTCCTCACCCACGGCCGGCCCAGCCGCTGGGGGCGGTCTCCGGCTCTCGCGCTCACCCTTCACCCCGTCCGTCCCCCATTCTCATAGACGCCGGCGGCGGGTCTCCGGAGGGCAGGCTCGTGCGTGACCTGGGTGAGGTCACACCCCACGCCGGCCGGACACCCAGCTGGACCCACAGCCCCCGGTGAGCACGTGACTGACCGCACTTCCTGGCCGTCGGCACGGAGAGCGGCCGCACCCACGGAGCACGCTCCTCCCGGGCCGGTGGACACGCACTGGGTGTGCCCGCCCTCCTCGGCGCTCCCACGCCCCGGGCGGGGCGCCAGACAGCGAGGGACGGACCTGTGCCCACGGCCTGCCAAAGCGGCCCAAACTGCCAGAGCACCCCCGCCCGCCCCTCCCTGCAGGAACCACTGTACCCCTGCACGCCATGCCTTTGAAACGGCAGGTTCTCTCCATGCCAAGAGCCAGCTCGGCCCATCAGAGGCCAGTCTTCTCCAGGCCGAGCCTGGCCCTATGCGCCTGCCCCACTGAGACCCCCCAGCACCCCACCACCCCGGCTCCCAACCCCTGGTCCCCACTGCCCAGCTCCCACCACTCCCCCCCAACTCCCAGGGGAACCATGAGTGCTGACTGCCTCCCAAGGGCGTCTTTGCTTTCCTTCCGACCTTCTAGAATCGCTTACATGCACAGCAGCTTCCTGCAGGGAAGAGGCAGCCAGGCCTCCTCCTTGGGGCCCGGGCCCGCAGCTCCGAGGCCGGGAGAGCGGCAGGAGCACCTCACTCGGCTCCCAGCACCCCCTGCCCGGAGCCGCACACCTTGCCCCCTTCCCCCTCTTCCTTCCCCCAGACCAGCCCGGCACCCCGTGGCCCCAGACGGCCAGCGGAAGCTGCTGTGGATGTCAGCGATTCTAGAGGTCGGAGGGAGAGCAAAGACGCCCCTGGGAGGCAGTCTGCACTCACGGTTCCCCCGCCAGCCACGGGGCCATGGTGGCACCAGGAGCAGAGGCAGGGGCAGGGCGCCCAGGGCCGAGGTGGTTCCTGCAGGGAGGGGCAGGGAGGGGCAGGGAGGGGCAGGGAGGGGCGGGCGGGGGTGCTCTGGTGGTTTGGGCCGCGTTGGCAGGCCATGGGCACAGGTTCGTCCCTCGCTGTCTGGTGCCCGGCTGGAGTGTGGGAGCACCGAGGAGGGCGGGCACGCCTGGTGCGTGTCCACGGAGCTGGGAGGAACGCAGGCTGGCGATGGCTCTTCACCAACCGGCCTTGATGGCCGTCCACACGGAGAAGGGAGGGCCGCCCGCGGTGAGCCTGCGACTCCAGGCCTCCCTCCACCCCGCGGTGACCCGGTTTGTCAGCAGGAAATATGGCGGCCGCGTGTCCGCAGAGCAGACGCCGCGCAGACGAGGCCGCAGGACGGAGGGTCCATAAAAGCCTCCAGCATCGGCCGGAGAGGGATGGCCGGGCCCGAGCCGCCTGCCCGAGCCTCCGGCTGTGGGGGGGGGGGG